>JASAMZ010002275.1:0-12133 GCA_030248115.1 Linhomoeus sp. GSCO2_2 | reverse complement strand
AGCGAAAGAAGCGAGGACCTGCCGCGCCAATGAGTCGCGATTCAACGTTACCTTCCGGCCTCTGGAGAAGAAGCTTCTCGAAACTCTTATTAACATCGTACATAACTGAACTTATCCTTATTTATGTACACATATACACTTCTATACGTGAAAATAATTAACTATGTAGTGCGTAGTATGTTGCAGTTGCAGCGTGGTCCAACTACTAAATAGGCAGGCGAATCTGCTCAAAATGAATACACGTGCAGTAGCCAACCCACTTTGCATTTTGACGTACGTGCACCAATACTGAAGCAAATTCTAAGGTTGATTTTTCTGTGGTATTGTATCCACTATCGTATGCTTTTCACAGGTCGCAAAATACCGGGACCAGTCGTATATCAACAAAGCGGAGAACAGAAAGTGCAAAGAGGCCGTCGCTGCTGCAAAGAAATTGATGGAAATCTACAGTACCCAGGCGGGCTATGACAGCCACACACTTACCCAAGAACATAACGGCTTTTCCATTCTGAAGAAATGCAATATTCATACCCTACCCAGTCGTACCTAAGGAGCGATCTACAGTGCGGTGACTGGCAAAATGGCTAACCTACCTTTGGGTATTGCGACTTCCGATCAAGAGTCTTTTGTGGGACTCTCCAATCGTCCTGGCGAGATGTTCGAGCTAAGATGCTTGATTGGCTGATCACCTCACCAAATGTTAAGTAAGCCTAATAAATCATAATACCACGCAATCAAAATCGGCCTCCCCTCCCCGCCCCCCCCCTTTGTACTTTCGCTCCTCCCTGCCTTATCCCCCCCCCCCCCCCCCCCCTCAATCTCCTCTTCCCAACCCCTCTCTCATTCCCCCTCTGTGATACCACTTTTAGGTGGTTCACAGTTGTTTTGTTTTCGATCCTTCTTCGCAAGCAGGACTCCGAAACAGAAGAGAGCGAACGGTTATAAGCACCTTTAGCTAACCAAAACAGAGCGCTGGTTCTCAGATAAACATTGCAGGCTAGCGGACAGTGAAACACCTTGGGAACCTATGGCATGGGAACAGCAGACCATAAAATCATCGTAACCTAAAGCTTGCTTAACCCCATCACACTTCACCAACGTATCATTACCCTGCCCCCCCTCCCCCCTTCTAGTCATTCCAGATTCCAGTGCTAGTTGGGGTAGGCCGAAAGAATAATGCTTCGGCGGGACGCGGGACAGACTATTTTGGGGTTTGTCACAGACTGTTAGTTTGTCGTGTTGCATTCATAGATACTATTTTAATTCATACGTGGAACACGTTTGCCGTTAACCGTATTTGCTTCGCTTTGGAAGCATCAGTCAGTTGTTGACAGTAGAAACAAGCTTTGTCTAACAAGCTTAGAGTAAAAACTGGGTACCCGATGATGGTTGATTGGCATCGCATAGTGTTTCGGGCATTTGAGGAGTATATTCCATAGTGTGTCAGAATAGAAAGTTGAGCATTTCTTCGTGGAGTTTCGCCGCAGTTACCTCGAGTTTCCAAAGAAAGTTTGTGTCATACTTGGGCAATCGATGCCTGTAAGGCGCATTGGTGGGTACTGATCCATAAATGGATCAGGAATGTTCGCCGCAGGTTCACTTTGGAATGAAGAGGGTCTAAATGGGACGACGCCCTTTTCTTTTGGGTCACAAATGCGGACGGCTACGGTACCGTTGCTGTAGATTGCAGAACCGCACATTAATAACAATTGCCACATTCAGTTTTAGTTCGAATATACGGCAAAACAAACGTTGCCGGACACATCCATAGAAAAACCTTGCTAAATACTAGCCATTTGCATATGTCGAAATTTGCCATATTAGACAAAACCTTAAAAATATCCTTAATTTCTTGAATTCTAAAATCTGAAACTACTTGGTAAATACTTGGCAGACTATGCGCGGTACCTACATCGCGCAAAGAAGTTTTGAAATTTAAGCGGTTTGAAATTGTCGAAATTTGGGAATTTTGACAAAACCCTTGAATATATCAATAATTTCGTTAATTATAATCTCTGAAACTATTTCCTAAATACTTGGCAGACTATGCTCGATACATCGGTGCAAAGAAGTTTTGAAATTTATGCCGTTTGAAATTGTCGAAATTTGGGAATTTTTACAAAACACTTGAAAATATCCCTAATTTCGTTAATTATAAAATTTAAAACAATGTGCTAAATACTTGGCAGACTATGCTCGATACATCGGTGCAAAGAAGTTTTGAAATTTAAGCCGTTTGAAATTGTCGAAATTTGTGAATTTTGACAAAACCCTTGAAAATATCCCTAATTTCGTTAATTATAATCTCTGAAACTATTTGCTAAATACTTGGCAGACTATGCTCGATACATCGGTGCAAAGAAGTTTTGAATATTATGCCGTTTGAAATTGTCGAAATTTGGGAATTTTTACAAAACACTTGAAAATATTCCTAATTTCGTTAATTATAAAATTTGAAACAATTTGCTAAATACTTGGCAGACTATGCTCGATACATCGGTGCAAAGAAGTTTTGAAATTTAAGCCGTTTGAAATTGTCGAAATTTGTGAATTTTGACAAAACCCTTGAAAATATCCCTAATTTCGTTAATTATAATCTCTGAAACTATTTGCTAAACACTTGGCAGACTGTGCTCGATACATCCGTGCAAAGAAGTTTTGAAATTTAAGCTGTTTGAAATTGCCGAAATTTGGGAATTTTGAAAATACCCTTGAAAATATCCCTAATTTCGTTAATTATAAAATTTTAAACTATTTGATAAATACTTGGCAAACTATGCTCGACACATCCGTAAAAAGAAATTTTGAAATTTAAGCTGTTTGAAATTCTCGAAATTTGTTAATTTTGACAAAAACGTTGAAAATATCCTAAATTTCGTTAATTATAATTGCTGAAACTATTTGCTAAATACTTGGCAAACTATGCTCGATACATCGGTGCAAAGAAGTTTTGAAATATAAGCTGTTTGAATTGTTCGAAATTTGGGAATTTTGACAAAAACCTTGAAAATATACCTAATTTGGTGAATTCCAAAATCCGAAGCTATGTCACAAATTCATCGCGTCTTACGCCCTTTCCATTTCAGCAAAAACTTTGCCGATACGACTTGTAAATAAAAGTGTCATTTTTGACATTTTCATATTTTAATTGTAAATATCTCGAAATAGCGAAATTAGCAACAGAAACGGACAACGGCACGTTACTCAGCGCATTCGACTCCATCGGATGGGACTAACCGTCGTGCCTAGTTGTTCCGGACACACGGACAGACACACACACAAACAGACAATAGCGTCCGTATATATACTCGCCGCCCTGGGGGGCGGCGAAAAAACTGGCACCACGTTGGCATCAGTGCAAACTTGAGAGCGTGTGCGCGATAATGTGCACTGGACAGTGAAGTGCCGCTAGACATTTAGTCGACAATTTAGTGGGGTTTCGCCGCAATTGGTCTTTGTTCGTGGTACCTGATCCACATATGGATCAGAAGGTTCGCCGCAGGCACACTTTGCGCTTATAATTGTGGCAACTGATTCATAAATGGATCAGAGAAATTTGCCGCAGGCACACAGTGCAATAAAAGTGTCTAAATGAGACGACGCCCTATTGAAAAGGGTATAAATGGGACGACGCCCTATTGAAAAGGATATAAATGGGACGGCGCCCTATTCTTTTAGGCTTAGTGCACAAAGATATGTTAAAATTTAAGCTGCTTGAAATTGTCGAAATTTAGGAATTCTAAAAAAAATATACCTAAATTCTTCAATTATAAAATCAGAAACTATTTGCCAAATACTTGACAGACTATGCCCAATGCATCAACGCAAAGACATTGTGAAATTTAAGCTGTTTAAAATTGTCATAATTTGATAATTTTGACAAAAACTTTGAAATATTCCTAATTTTGTTAATTATAAAATCTGAAACTATTTGATAAATACTTGGCAGACCATGCTCGACACATCCGTGAAAAGAAAATTTAAAATTTAAGCTGTTTGAAATTGTCGAAATTTGTGGATTTTAACAAAAACCTTAAAAATATCCTAAATTTCGTTAATTATATTCGCTGAAACTATTTGCTAAATACTTGGCAGACTATGCTCGATACATCCGTGCAAAGAAACTTTGAAATTTAAGCTGTTTGAATTTGTGTATATTTGTGGATTTTAACAAAATCCTTAAAAATATCCTAAATTTCGTTAATTATATTCGCTGAAACTATTTGCTAAATACTTGGCAGACTATGCTCGATACATCCGTGCAAAGAAACTTTGAAATTTAAGCTGTTTGAATTTGTCAAAATTTGGGACTTTTGATAAAAACCTTGAAAATACCCTTAATTTGTTAATTATAAAATCTGAAACTATTTGATAAACACTTGGCAGACTATGGTCGACACATCCGTGAAAAGAAATTTTGAAATTTAAGCTGTTTGAAATTGTCAAAATTTGTGGATTTTGACAAAATCCTCAAAAATATCCTAAATTTCGTTAATTATATTTGCTGAAACTATTTGCTAAATACTTGGCAGACTATGCTCGATACATCCGTGCAAAGAAGTTTTGAAATTTAAGCCGTTTGAATTTGGCGAAATTTGGGAATTTTGACAAAAACCTTGAAATATCCCTAATTTCGTGAATTCCAAAATCCGAAACTATGTCACAAATTAATCGCGTCTTATGCCCTTTCCATTTCAGCAAAAACTTTCTCGATACGACTTGTAAATAAAAGTGTCATTTTTGACATTTTCGTATTTTGATTGTAAATATCTCGAAATAGCGAAATTAGCAACAGAAACGAACATCGACACGCTACTCAGCGCATTCGACTCCATCGGGTGGCACTAACCGTCATGTCTAGTTTTGTGACACACACAGACAGACAGACAGACAGACAGACACACACACGAACAGACATTAGCGTCCGTATATTATGTTGCAGTCAATAGCCGTCTTCAGGCGATTGCCGTCTAGACGGCTATCGCCTGGTCCATCAGGCCGCGGCCGTCTTCTCGGGGAAAAGACGGCCATCGCCTGGTGCGTCAGGCGATGGCCGTCTTCTGCTCGAAAAGACGGCTATCGCCTGATGGACCAGTCAACAGCCGTCTTCAAAATGAAAGCTGTCGCCAGCGCTAGCAGGGAAGGGGCACAGCAGACCTGAGCAGGAGGTGAAGTAAATGGAGGAGTGTTTATTCCACTTACAGTTTGCACTAAAACTCGGTCGGCGTCGCGCCGGGCGGGTCTCAACTGCGGCTTAGCGCGCCCACCAAGTTCCGGGCGCGCCCCGCGCGCCCTGAAATCGGTCACCGGTCGCGTAAAGCCAAAGCTTCCACCCGCCAGACTGCGACGCCGACTGACTCTTGTGAACTGTGGGCGCAGGGCGAGCCTAAGCATAGCCTGAACTGGAAGCAATATACTGTGTCCGAAACTAATACAGAGAAAGACAAGCTGTGTGTGTAAAAAGTTCAACCTATACTTTGTGTCTGTCACATCTTGGTGAACAGTATAGTGAACTTAATACACATCATTAGCCGCATCTGGAGAAATTAGCTTGAGAAAGTCTGCTATAAACCAAGTGCAGCTATTACCGCGATACGGTTGTCTGTACAGCTGATCTAAGTGATCAGTGATATCGCCGCGTTCGCTATATGTTATCGGCATGATACGACGCCGTTGATCTAAAGTTTCTAGCTGTGTGAAATCCTCACATCCAACAAAAAAAACTTGCCAAACAAAGATGGAAACTTGCTAGCGTCTCAACGTCAACACAACTATCAGAGCTTTGAGGCTCGGTAAACAACTTGGCCCACTTTTGGAGCAACTGGACGCGACTACGACGATGACTCAGCAACGCAAACGGACGCCAACACTTCGCTGGGTGTTATCGACGCCATCGTGTGACAAGATGCCAATCGACGGGGTGGTGGTGTGAGCGTAGGTATATGTAGTCTTCAACGAAACTCGCTACCGGTAGCATTGAACACAGAGATTTAAAGTTATGTAAACAATTTTGCTGACGTGGAGAAACCAGAAGGCGCTACACCGATGGTGGTTTGGCTATTCGGCGTCAAAACGTAAATGACAAAACCAGAATAAAGCGCAGCAAAAAAGCAAAAGGGTCGCCGAGGATTGAACCTCGGTCGGCTCGCACGTTTTTGCGCGCGATCCGGCGGCTTTCCCGCCTACGCCATGCTGTCGCATTACAGCATTTCTCAAAACGGCGCTCTTATACTCTCAGTTGGCGTCTATTCAGCAGACTACGGTGCTTTAGCACGTGATATGCCCCGTAAGCACCGTAACATTGCAAATAGAGATAATATGTCGAAAAATTTCAAACTTCAAACGTTACACCCACACTCATTTTGAAATTAGCAACAGCAAATCTCATCGGATCCGTAATCGGCGACATCGACTCTACCTGACGCCATCTGTCACGTGTTTTACTTCGGCTGGACAAAAAAGTTCGCGGACTACACATCGTCATCTGTATATATACACCTCGCCGCGCTGAGGCGCGGCGAAAAAAGACGGCCATCGCCTGGCGCATCAGGCGATTGCCGTCTAGACGGCTTCGGCCTGACGCATCAGGCGATTGCCGTCTAGACGGCGACGGCCTGATCGACCAGGCGACAGCCGTCTAGACGGCTATCGCCTGAAGACGGCCATCGCCTGTGACATATATACGGACGCTATTGTCTGTTCGTGGGTCTGTGTGTGTGTGTGTGTGTCCGTGTCACAAAACTAACCATGACGGTTAGTCCCACCCAATGGAATCGAATGCGCTGAGTAACGCGCCGTTGTCCGTTTCTGTTGCTAATTTCGCTATTTCGAGATATTTACAATTAAAATATGAAAATGTCAAAAATGACACTTTTATTTACAAGTCGTATCGGCAAAATTTTTGTTGAAATGGAAAGGGCATAAGACGCGATGAATTTGTGACATAGTTTCGAATTTTAGAATTCACGAAATTAGGGATATTTTCAAGACTATTGTCAAAATTCCCAAATTTCGACAATTTCAAACAGCTTAAATTTCAAAACTTCTTTGCACGGATGTATCGAGCACAGTCTGCCAAGTATTTAGCAAATAGTTTCAGCGAATATAATTAACGAAATTTAGGATATTTTTAAAGATTTTGTTAAAATCCACAAACTTCGACAATTTCAAACAGCTTAAATTTCAAAATTTCTTTTTACGGATGTGTCGAGCATAGTCTGCCATGTATTTAGCAAATAGTTTCAGAGATTATAATTAACGAAATTCGGGATATTTTCAAGGGTATTGTCAAAATTCCCCAATTTCGGCAATTTCAAACAGCTTAAATTTCAAAATTTCTTTGCACGAATGTATGGAGCATAGTCTGCTAAGCATTTAACAAGTAGTTTCAGATTTTATAATTAACGAAATTAGGCATATTTTCAAGGGTTTTGTCAAAATTCCCAAATTTCGGCAATTTTAAACAGCTTAAGTTTCGAAACTTCTTTGCACGGATGTGTCGAGCATAGTCTGCCAAGTATTTAGCAAATAGTTTCAGATTTTATAATTAACGTAATTAGGGATATTTTCAAGGTTTTTGTCAAAATTCCCAAATTCCGACAAATTCAAACAGCCTAAATTTAAAACTCTCTTTGCACGGATGTGTCGAGCATAGTCTGCCAAGTGTTTAGCAAATAGTTTCAGATTTTATAATTAACGTAATTAAGGATATTTTCAAGGTTTTTGTCAAAATTCCCAAATTTCGACAAATTCAAACAGTCTAAATTGAAAACTTTCTTTTCACGGATGTGTCGAGCATAGTCTGCCAAGTATTCAGCAAATAGTTTCAGATTTTATAATTAACGTAATTAGGGATATTTTCAAGGTTTTTGTCAAAATTCCCAAATTCCGACAAATTCAAACAGCCTAAATTTAAAACTCTCTTTGCACGGATGTGTCGAGCATAGTCTGCCAAGTATTTAGCAAATAGTTTCTGGTTTTATAATTAACGAAATTAGGGATATTTTCAAGGATATTGTCAAAATTTCCAAATTTTGACAATTCCAAAAGCTTAAATTTCAAAATAGTTTTGCACGGAAGCATCGAGCATAGAACATATCTTTGTGTCGAACATATCTTTGTGTGGATGCATCGAGCACTAAGCCCAAAAGAATAGGGCGCCGTCCCATTTATACCCTTTTCAATAGGGCGTCGTCCCATTTATACCATTTTGAATAGGGCGTCGTCTCATTTAAACGCTTTTATTGCACTGTGTGCCTGCGGCGAATCTCTCTGATCCATTTATGGATCAGTTGCCACAATTATAAGCGCCCATGTGTGACTACGGCGAATCTTCCGATCCATATGTGAATCAGGTACCACGAACAAATCCAAGACCAATTGCGACGATACCCCACTAGATTGTCGACTAAATGTCTAGCGGCACTTCACTATCCAGTGCACATTATCGCGCACACGCTCTCAAGTTTACACTGATGCCAACGTGGTGCCACAGTTTTTAGATAAAGCTTGTTTCTAAAGACCTCTACCTGGCCATCACCTGTGATCGCATTGCATTCTGACACAAATGACAAGCCAAGCAAACTCGGTTTGGCCCCAACACGCAAGCACTTCTAACACCAAGCGGCTCAATACCTTTTCCGACAGTCGCTCAGTAGTTTGCGGAAGGGAATCACAAATTCTTTCTCTGAAACACTCTGCCGCTTTGGTCGCTCTCAAAAGTGACTCTGCCATCGCTGGCCGGCAGCTGGTGTAGTCGGCACTCCAGGGTGTCAGTGGAGTGGCTGAAGCTGAGACAGAAGGGGGTCCTGGTGCAGTGCATGGCACAGGCGTAGTGATCAGTCGTGTTCTGGTGGACGCTGACAACTGGGTAGGTGACGATCTTGCCTTCAGTCACGGGGTCGAAGACCACTGTTGGGGAAGCTGCCATTAGAGACAGTTGTTGTGTGACATGCTTACTGAGAGATCGAAACCTATCACGACTCAATCTGCGCATTGTTCTGCGCTTGTGTGAGGCTACGAAAAGACGTGGCATTGCTTGAAACAAACCAATTGTTTCGGTGGAAGGTAGCTCAATCTACCGTAATATCCACAAATCACCGCAGATTCCATATGACGCGGATGTGTGACTGTGATCCCCACTGCAAGGACACTCACCGAACTGGCACACGTGTCCCGAGCTGGCATAGCGGTGCGAGACGTCGTTGAACCCCAAGAAGTCTCCGGGAACGTACCATATGGCAGCGAAGTTTTGCCTGTTCAATTCCCCTGGCCCACCGCTGTCGGGTACATAGTCAGAAAAGCCCACTTTGCCTGGGGAAATGGCAGTGTCGAATGGCAGTCGTCTGCCATCTGGCAGAGTCCACTGCCACCCCTCTGTGGGACTCGACTGGTCGCTCTCTTGCTCCAGCCCGACGTAAGGATTCTAAGAATAATTGTGGCTTGGCCGAATTAAGCGAAATCCATATCTGCGCTAGTACGAAAGTGGCAATTCACGAGTCGCATGATAATGCGTTATTCAAACCTTAGATGCAACGCTTGTTGCCCTATAGCATATACTTTCGGTTGCTTAGGGTAATTAAGGTTGGTCTTACTGTGTCACCGTTCGGCATTACTGTATTTTATTTTTTCGCCGCCCCCCAGGGCGGCGAGTATATATGTTGCAGTCAGTAGCCGTCTTCAGGCGATTGCCGTCTAGACGGCTATCGCCTGGTCGATCAGGCTGCGGCCGTCTTATCGGGGAAAAGATGGCCATCGCCTGGTGCTTCAGGCGTTGGCCGTCTTCTGCTCGAAAAGACGGCTATCGCCTGATGGACCAGTCAACAGCCGTCTTCAAAATGAAAGCTGTCGCCAGCGCTAGCAGGGAAGGGGCACAGCAGGCCTGAGCAGGAGGTGAAGTAAATGGAGGAGTGTTTATTCCACTTACAGTTTGCACTAAAACTCGGCCGGCGTCGCGCCTGGCGGGTCTCAGCTGAGGCTTAGCGCGACCACCAACTTCTGGGCGCGCTCCGCGCGCCCTGAAATCGGTCACCGGTCGCGTTAAGCCTAAGCTTCGACCCGCCAGACTGCGACGCCGACTGACTCTTGTGAACTGTGGGCGCAGGGCGAGCCTAAGCATAGTCTGAACTGGAAGGAATATACTGTGTCCAAAACTAATACAGAGAAAGAAAAGACGGCCATCGCCTGACGCATCAGGCGACTGCCGTCTAGACGGCCGCGGCCTGACGCATCAGGCGATTGCCGTCTAGACGGCCGCGGCCTGATCGACCAGGCGACAGCCGTCTAGACGGCTATCGCCTGAAGACGGCCATCGCCTGTGACATATATACTCGCCGCCCTGGGGGTCGGCGAAATAAAAGGAGCAGTTCTCATATTAAATAGCACTACGGATTTAAATATTAGAAATTAACCACAAAGCGTGGTCGCTTGATCTTAGTTCTACTTGTGGTACCTACTGTAGTTTTGCATGCTAGTGGCGGAAAATTAAATACTACTGTGGTTTAGACTGCTGATGCAGAACAAGAGAATGCTGCGACTATACGTGCTGATGGCTAAGCATGATATTAAAAGGTACATATTAATTGTGCGTGCGTTTCATCCAAACCAAAGTGCTGTAGCATACCTATTAGCATACAATGAGGATGGGCGAAATGCAAGACTGGCTGGCAAGCCCTTTCAGAAGTCTACTACTTTATTCTTAATCCCATGGCGCCAGATTTCAAGGAATTCGCGTTGTGGGTTAAAGACGGTACGACTTAGGTGGCGACGTCAAATGCGATGGGCTAAAGAAAGTGATCAACAAGACAAACGAGAAGTGCAAAGGATACAACGTTAGTCCGGCAGTGTTGGCAGCAACCAGGCTGTTGTGCGTAGCATTTGTCGTCGCAATACTTGCAGTTAGTACCCGTCGAATAGTGAGAACCCTAAGCCAAAGCGACCAGGTGAAGCCTGTCTGGCAAAGTGGTAATCAATGCTTTGGCTTTGGCAAAATGACAATCACAGTACCAACGTTCAGTGACATTGGAAAGAGTTTTCTCGATCGCAGGTGAACGTCAATCACACAATAATTCGACGAGGCCATATGTGCCGTCTATGCTCTGAAGTTGCTCGGCCAAGCGCAACAAGCTGTGTGTGTAAAAAGTTCAACCTATACTTTGTGCCTGTCAAATCTTGGTGAACAGTATAGTGAACTTTGTACACATCGTTAGCCGCATCTGGAGAAAGTGTCTTGAGCATGTGTACCTTAATGCCAAGTGCAGCTATCCCCACGATACGGTTGTCTGTACAGCTGATCTAAAGCTCAGTGATATCGCCGCGTTCGCTATATGTTATCGGCATGATACGACGCCGTTTATCTGATGTTTCCTGCCTGTGTGAAAACGTCACATCCAACAAAAAAACTTGCCAACAGTTTGGTGCGAGCGAATTCCTGTGTTCGGCGTATGCATTTCTGTTTCCGAGTGCACATTCATCAATAAACAGCTGTTCTGGCCATCAGACGAAAATGTCGATTTTGACATTTTTATAATTTTTAATTCTAAATATCTCGAAATTGGAATTTATTAAAACAGTAAAACTATGCCACAAATTCTTATTGACATACGGTCTTACCATGTCTGCGTTCAAATTCGTCAAAAAACGACGTTCTATTTTTGTCGATTTATGAAATTTTGACATATAATCGCGTATTTTACCGAATTCTGCATTTGCAAAAAATTTTATTTTCTGTTACAAATTATCCGTGGGCTATGTCCTTGCCATTTCTGAAGAAATTTCACCTCTAACTCATCAGACGAAAAGGTCGATTTTCGACATATTCGTATTTTAATCGAAAATATCTCGAAATTGCAATTTATTAAAACTGCAAAACTATGTCACAAATTCTTATTGATATACGGCCTTACCATTTCTGCATTCACATTCGTCAATGAATGACGTTCTATTTTTGTCGATTTATGAAATTTTGGCATATAATCGCGTGTTTTACCGAATTCTGCATTTGCAAAAAATTTATTTTCTGTTATAAATTATCCGTGGGAGCAATATTTTAGGTCTACTTCGTTCAGTTACGTATTGCTGAACCCTCTCTCTTAACGACATTTGCTGGGTCAGCACAATCATTCGTCATTGTCAA
>JASAMZ010002274.1:0-18549 GCA_030248115.1 Linhomoeus sp. GSCO2_2 | reverse complement strand
TATGTACTTCGTTCAGTTACGTATTGCTAGAAATTTGTACAAAAAAAGAATATGCACCTTTCACATGAACAGTTACAAAAATGTGATTTTCATGTTATATGACTTCCCAAGCCGCATCTTTTTTGTAAGAACCATTTTTTCGTAATGTGTCTATTTTTGTGCGAAATTCGTCAATTTATGCGCTAAAAATCAATTTTTTAGAAATTTCGTATGAAATTTGACGACTTCGAAAAAAGTCGACAACTACAAAATTAAAGGCCATGACGAGTTGCACAGATCGGTCTTTGTCCCATCTCGATCGGCCTACTCTGCCGAAAAATGTGCTTCACACAGATTTTGACTGCCACTGCCAGACTGCCACCATTCATACCCCTGACTGCCACTGCCACTGCCACTGCCACCATTCATACCCCCCCCCCCCGATTCCTTGTTGACCAGTAGTAGGTACGAAAGCACGGCCGTGCTATTCTAAAGAAACACAATTTTCGCTCAGATGTGATGCCAAATTGATCAAAATGTCTAAAACATTTACCGCAGGCTTAAATTTGACAAATTGCGGGTTTTTGGGTCGGCTCGAGTCGAGTTTAGTTTTCAGCAAAATTTCTTCATTTCAGTAGGGGGTACTGAGCAGCTCGGCTACCTACTTGGTTGTTGTTATGTTATGCCCACCCGCCAATCCCCATAGGTGCGATTCAGGGTCCTCCGATTGTCGACCTCTGCTCTAGCCATAGGTGCAGGCGGGGGGGGGTACGAGGGGGGGGGGGGGGCCGCCCCCCCCCCCTCTGGCTATGGCCCTCAGGAAATTTTTCCGGAGACCTCTCTGGCATCCGAAATTCGGAAAAAAATCGGGGAATTTCGGGAATTTTCTTATATTTTTGGTTGTTTTTGGTCCTATTTTGTTCACATTTTCGCCTGCAGCGCTATATTTTGTCCACTAATGCACAAATTAGCGTGTTTTTTGAAACTAGCGCCATTGTGTCGAAGTAGGAGGACGCGAATCTTCCACATTTTCTTGTTCAAGTCAAAAAAGCCGTCCAATCAATGTTCAGTACCAGGACAAGGAGGAGGTGGTGCTGTGGATGAACACCGTGGGCCCCTACCACAACCGGCAGGAGACCTACGCCTACTTCTCCCTGCCCTTCTGCCGGGGAAGCAAAGGGACCATCAACCACTATCACGAGACCCTGGGAGAGGCCCTGCTGGGGGTGGAGTTGGACTTCTCTGGCCTGGACCTGGAGTTCAAGGGTGGGTTGGGTACATACCTGTAACGCGCCCCCTCGGAGAGGGGGTTGGGGGGGGGGGGTAATCCGGATTTTGGGTGGGGGGGGGGGGTTTCCAAAACCGAGGAGGGGGGGGGTCAAAATGACCTACAAATTGGGCAAAAAAGTAAGGAAATTTTGCAAAAAGAGGGTAAAAAGTGCCAAAAATCGCTTAATTTTGATGGAAAACAGCCTAAATATAGCGCCGCAGGCAAAAATTTGGCCATATTTAAGCGCCGCATGCGAAAATTTTCGCAATTTTTGGGAGGGGGTCTTTCAGGCTGGGTAGGGGGGGGGGGGTAGGGGGGAGGGGGGGATCTCCGGCCAGGGGGACCCCCCCCCCCCCCCCCCCCCCCCAGCGTTACAGGTATGGTTGGGTACGCATTGTGCCACTTGCTTTGCTACAATTGTTCTCAAACGGTAGCCCAAAACGGCAAGAATCGCTCAATTCCAACTTCCCGGTAGAATTTGTATTTGGAGCAGAAGGTGCTTGATGGCCGGTAATCAGTCGGGCATCGTTGTGTAGTTTCTCCACCTGTCACTGCTCAGTTTCTGTCGGAGACCATTGAATTGATTGTTGGCCGGCCGCCCGATCCCAGTCTTGCCGTTTGTAAGGCCTGACTCCTCTAGTGGGCAACAAGCTACCATGTTTTCAAATTTCCTCTTTTTTCGCCCGGCCTCAGCCGGGCGAACCCCTACGAGAGCTTATCGTGCGTGCGTTCGTCCGTCCGTTCGTTACGCTCTCAGATCTCGGCGTCGGTAAGTTGTAGGAAGGCGATCTTGGGCTTTATGGATAGCTCTCGACTTACTGGTAATGTCGCTAAGAGACTTCGAAATTCAAAAGTTTGAATTGCGCGCGCTACAGTAACCCGAAGGTTCAAACTGAAAACGTCTATTACTCGCTCGTCTTACGTCGTAGAGCGGCGTGCCATAGGTCAATTGAAACTTCTCGACGTGTTCTTTCGTTTGGCATTAAAACTTTTGTTAATTACGCAAACACGCAACTCGAAAAGCGACATTTTCGCGTTTTTAACGCAGAAATCGCTCTAACTCGCTCAGCGTGCGTCTTACGGAGACGATCTTGGGTTGGTTGGATAGCTCTCGACTCACTGATCATTTGTTCTTCTATTGGTCGAAACTCAAAAGTTTGAATTTCGGGAGCTACAGTAACCCAAAGGTTTAAAACGCAAAACTTATCTAACTCGCTCGTCTTCCGTCATAGAGAGACGATCTTGAGTTCGTTGAATAGGTTTCGGCACACTGATAATTCCGTTAAGAGAAGTCGAAATTCAAAAGTTTGAATTGCGCGCGCTACAGTAACCCGAAAGTCCAAAACGCAAAGCGGCTCTAACACGCTCGTCTTACGTCGTAGAGCGGCGTGCGATAGGTCAACTAAAAGGTCTCGACGTGCTCTTTCGTTTGGCATTTAAAATTTTGTTAATTACGCAAACACGCACCACGAAAAGCGACATTCTTGCGTTTTTAGCATAGGAATCGCTCTGACTCGCTCAGCGTGCGTCGTAGAGAGATGATCTTGAGTTGCTGGATAGCTCTTGACTCACTGATCATTTGTTCTTCTATTGGTCGAAACTCAACCGTTTGAATATCGCAAACTACAGTAACCCAAAGGTTCAAACAGCAAATGGGCCCTAACTCGCTCGTCTTACCTTGTAGAGCGGCATTCGTTCGACCGTTTGAAAGCTTACGTTGAGGCAGTTGTTGAACGGTCATTCCTAAAGAAATACTTTTGTTTTTTTAAACCCTTGTCTTACGAACAACTTTGTCTGCAAAAATAATTAATCCCGGGCGATACCAATGTTGCCCTGCAACAACCGCTCAAAAATGCGTGTGTCTTGCTCAAAAAAATAATCCCGGGCGATCCTAATGTTGCCCTGCAAGAACCTCTCAGAAAGGAGCGTGTCAGAAGTAGCGCATGAATAGTGGACTCCGGGCGGGCGCGCGTCATATCGGAAAGGCTTCGAAATACTTTACAAAAGTATCCACTCTTTTACTCTTCCACTTTAAAACACTCACAAACCACTCTGTATTAATAAAACAACTCAACTTTTTTAAAACAGCTTGTTTCAACCATGCAAGTCGTCCGGGGGACGCAGTATACTCCACAAATTTGAACTCCTACGCACGGTGACTCATCTGCTGTTGTGGCCCCCTGACACCCCCAATCGCCAAACTAATGCCGAATTCGTGATCTACATCCCAGAATACCCTCGGAATCAACATACAACACCCCTAATTTCCTATGGACTCGCAGAACCGAAATTCTGCACTTGGGGTACGGTAGCATGCGAATTGGTCATAGGTACGTTCAAACATCATCTAAGCACTAACCGAATGCCAAATTCGTAATCAGCGCCGCCGAAAACCCCGAAATCGAGTATAATATCGCCAAAGTCGACCGGACACCCAATATTCAAATGGACGCGGCAGGGTTACTGTACCTCTGCAAATTTGCCAAATAACTTTTCCAAAACAGTTTTCTGGACAAGATTTTAACGTAGAATCGTTTAAAACCACTTTTGGAACGATTCGACAACGCATTCGGGCGCTACAGACGTCGAAACGCGAAAATCGCAATTTTCGACCCCGGAGTCGAAAAAGTTGCGGGAAAATAACTTTTTTTGTGTTTCAGCCGATTTTCTCCGTTCATGGCTCATTCGATAGAGGACATCTGGAAAGGAGCAACAAAAGCGGTCTCGCCGCTCTAGCTACTACCTAGCTCGCACAGCAGCGCGTCAAAGTCGGAAAATAGCGAAAAATCGCGAATTTTTCAAATTTGGCGCCAAAATGGGTCCCGCAGCGATCCAATTCTTTTTTTGTGTGTTCGGCACTATCGAGTACTTCAACATATCAAAATATAGTATATACCATTATATGCAACTTTTTCGAGTTCTACCTTGCCCAACCCAATTTTCAGTACTTTGAAAATTTAAATTTTTGAATTTCCCGCCAACGGGGTCCCGCAGCGTGACCCCGTTTAGTGTTCACCCTGCCCACTCACTAGGCCTACCCAACGCAAAAGACCGTTTGGAAATCGGCCGCTTCACGCGCGAACGCCGTTGACTGTAATTTTCTGCGTTTCGCGCACAATCGCTATATACTCCACACTTTTTGTGGAGTATAAAAATTTGCGTTGCAGCGCCCATAGAGAAGACGACGTATTGTTCGGTGGAGATGAACGAGGAGAAGTATCGGGCATTCGTCTACGCCGTCAAGAACAACTACTGGTACCAGATGTACATCGACGACCTGCCCATTTGGGGTGGGCATTTTTGTGGGCATTTTTGTGTAAAACTGATTTTTTGCCTCCTCTTAATTGCTGTTGTGGAGGATAAGCTTTCACCCTGGTTATTATCTCTGGTGGAGGGCTTGCGTGCTTTAAATGAAGCTAATGGGGTAGTTGTAACGGGGGGGGGGCGGGGTAACCACCCCCCCCCCCCCCAAGCCGAAAGTGTACCCCCATACCCCGCCAGGTACCCCCCTCTCGCCTTCCCCAAAAGACCTCCCCTAGAATTTCAAAAATGTTCGCCTGCGGCGCTTAAAAACGCCAAAAATTTCGCCTGTGGCGCTACATTTTGGACGTTTTGACCAAAATTTAGCGATTTTTGGCACCTTTGTACCTATTTTTGCAAAATTTTCTCACTTTTTGGTACTGTTTGGCAAAATTTTTAGGTCATTTGACCCCCCCCCCCTTTCCAGGGGCCTCAGACCCTCCCCCCCCCCCCCCCCTTCCCCTTGAGGCGTCCTATACCCCACTGGCCGGTTGGCGCCTACACGCATGGCGAAAGGTGCCAAATTGTGTGAATTTGTGGTAATTTTTCAAGTGGACAAGATTGTTCCCACTGGTGACAAATTGGCGGAAATGTTTCAAATGTTCAACCAAAGGATCGTCACCTTGTGCATTCAGGCATGGTCGGCGAGGTGGACGACAAGACAGACCCCAGCAACCCCGTGTTCAAAATCTACACTGCAAAGAAGCTGGACATTGGCTACAATGGAGACAAGATTGTGGACGTCAACCTCACTTCTGCAGACCCCGTCAAGTTGGAGGAATCGGGAAAAATTGACTTCAGCTATCAGGTGAGAACAAAGGTTCTATGACATTTTTTTCGCCGGCCTCAGCCGGGCGAGACCCTCTAACGGAGCTCGACGCGCGTGCGTGCGTAACGCTCTCAGATCCAGGCGTTGGGTGGAGTGATGATCCTGGGTTCCTTGGATCATAACTAACGTTCTCCCTCGGTTAGAGGGGAGGGTAATCCGGACTTTGGGGGGGGGGGGTTTCAAAAACCTGTGGGGAGGGCCAAATGGCCTAAAAATTTTGCAAAAAGTAAGGAAATTTTGCAAAAATAGGGTAAAAAGTGCCACAAATCGCTTAATTTTTAGTAGAAACAGCCTGAGTATAGCGCCGCTGGCGAGAATTTGACTATATTTGACGACCGCCGCAGGCGAATTTTTGTTGCAATTTTTAGGAGGCGGTCTTTCATGTGGGGAGGGGGGAGATCTGCGGCCAGCCCCCCCCCCCCTCCCCCCAGCGTTACAAGTATGCCTTGGATTAATCTCTGTCAGCTGATATTGCCGTCGTACCATGGTCGTGACTTAACCAGTTGACCTAAATCCAGGACGTTTCTGGATCTGGAGATCCCGAAAGGGGCTAGATCCCGACGATCTACTGGTGCCGGCCGGGAGGGCCAGCCGCGCGAATTTGCATGTCCAGCATGTATGACGAAATGTTACGGCTGGCTGTACTGCAGTGGCATTGTGCGCGATTCACTCGTATGTGTTCTACCATTTGAGCAAAACCCATTTCACCACCATGTCAGCAGTGACAATGCAATACTTGAAAAGGGTGGTTGTCATCAGAAGGTAATGCATTGTTAGAAACAGGGAATGCTAATGGCAGTGCGGACAATCAGTCATCATGAAAGTAGGTACCTAAGAGTATTGAATTGTTTTGGAAAATAGGTGATTTTGACTCTGATCTTCAGGCAATGTCAAGGGAGAGGTTTTTGGGGGTCCTTCCACTATGTAGCGTTACCCCTTCCCTGTTGTCTCAAGTGGAAAATTCAAACTTCTACCACAACCCAGATTTGCATATTAAGTACACTAATATTCAAGATTGGGAATTTTGGCATTTTAGGGTATGGGGAGGGTTCTTGAGTGAAATTGTTCCTCTCGAGAACCAAAAATTCAAAATTCTACGGTAACCCAAATTTGCATATTAAGTACATTAATCTGCAAAATAGGAGATTTTGGCATTTCAGGGGATGGGGAGTGGCCTGGGTTTTTTTTTGCGTAATATTGGGCGTATTTACGCCTAAAATTTCCAGAATACGCCTAGAAATTTTGACTAGGCGTAGACTTTTACGCCTAGAAATTCAGCTCTGGATGTCTACCATAGAGGTCTTTTTCAGCAGAAGGAACCTATTTTGGAAAAAAATTTCGCCTGCGGCGCTATTTTGAACGATTTTGGTTTATTTTAGGCTCAAAATTTGCTGTTGAAGCGATACGTGAAGATTTTTTTGTCGATTTTACCTTCATTTAAGCAGATTTCGTTGCAATCAGTGCAGAATGTAGCGATATTTCGGTTAATTTGGTTACGTTTTTGGACTTACTTTTTGCTGTAATTTTGCATGTACGACAAAATTTTGAGAAATACGCCTAAAATTTTTGGCTGGGCGTATGCCATACGCCTAGATCTCGGACGAAAAAAAAACCCTGGCCCGGGGCCCTGAGTGAAATTGTTCCATATGAGACCCAAAACTTTAAAATTTCTATGGTAACCCAGATTTGCATATTAAGTACATGAATTTGTAAATATGAGATTTTGGCATTTTAGGGGATGGGAAGTGGTCCTGAGTGAAAATGTTCCACTCAGGACCCAAAAATTCAAACTTCTGCAGTAACCCATATTTGCATATTAAGTGCAGAAATATTGAAAATGGGGAATTTTGGATGATGACGCGCAGCATGTTCGGAAGGTGAAAAAATGTCGGTGGTGGGAACTAAGTAAAAAATAATCGCCCCACAACTTTTGCAATAGTGGACTGAATTTGGTGATTTTTGGATATGTTGTTGGTCTTTGGGTCCTCTAGGCAGCATCCCCAGAACGGACACTTTAGGTGATCCGACATGGGAGTATGGTAGAAAGTTCAAAATTTTAAATTTTTTCCAACATTTAAAAAATCGTAACTAGAGTTTGATCCTCACAAACTTTTTTAGACTTTAGGTGGAGTTTTGGCTTGGAAAGCGTGCTTTTAGCAATAATCGCAATGTGTTCTACATCAAAAGTTGGTCTAGATGAAGTGTCTTGACTATTTTGAGGTACCGTACACTGGCCACGCCATAATTTTTGAATCCTGGGGTCAAATTTTTGAAATTGAGGTTTCACTTGTTTCGGGGGTTTTCGATGATGCGAACACAAATCCGGCGTTTTTTGCGATTTGGGGCGCCTTTACTCTGATTTTGGTGCCCGGCCAGCCAACAAATTGTGTCACAGGGTCAAAATTTTAAAATTCAATTAGTTGTTTCTGGGCTTTCTGACGCCGATAATGAATCCGGCGCCTGTTTTGCTATTTGCGTTACATTTCGCCTGATTTTGATAAAAAATTTACATTCAGTTAGCTGTTCGAATTACGCAGATTTAAATTTAAATTGCGACTTACCATATCAGATAGTGTGCACTGATTCAGACTGAACAACTTGGTAAATATGTCGTAGGCCTTTGTGGTACCCAGGCTTTTATGATACCATAGTACTATGAGTCGGAGGTACCATAAAGGCTGAGGCCTATTTGATACCACCTTCGCTCGCTCTCTCCAAATCAGATAAAACTGTCCACTCGCGGAGTTGACTCTTTCTGTCGAAGCGCATTAGAATGACCCATCAACAAGTAGGGTACAGTCAAACGAATCACGCACGCGTTTCAACAACAACAATGGCGACTTTTTCTCACCAGAAAGCATAGCGACGCGCGATTTGCAAAGAATTAACAGATCAGCTCTCACGAGTTATCGCAATGCGTACCAGGGTGGCATTTTGTTCCGCACTTCGCACCGTTCTTTTGGCAGAGACACCTCTTAGTCACGCAATTCTTTCTACAGTGACAGACCAAACCGAGGGCCAATTTACTGTTACCATAGGAAGTTTCAGCGCGCGAAGCCTGCACTAACGTCACCTCCCTATTTGGCACCGCAAATTGTGCCTTCGCGCCACGGACCTTGTACAGTTGTTCTCTTAAATACGGAGCCTCAATTTTCCCAGTCTTGGTGCCAAGTTTGACTACCTCGCCATCGCGCTCAACAACCTTTGCCTCAATAGTGCGTCGACACAAGTTACTTCTGTCAGTGCGCGCAACTGGCAGAAGAATGTGATCTCCCTCCGAGATTTCTCGCCTGCTTTTCAGCTGTTTGGCGTACTCCTCGCTCCTGTTTGGTATTCGAACTCCTGTTTGGTATTCGAAGTGGCTACAGATTCTTTAACCTGATTTGGAGAGTTTTGGTTCGATAAAGCGGCGGCAGAGATGGGGCGCTGCAGTTGACAACAGGAGATGTTGCCTGAGAGAATCGATTCGGCATCAGGTTCAGAGGCTCCCTGGACAGTCACCAGTGCAAATTTCACTGCCTGAAATAGTGGTTGCGCTTGACAAGTAACGGTGCGAAGTGCGGAACAAAATGCCACCCTGGTACGCATTGCGATAACTCGTGAGAGCTGATCCGTTAATTCTTTGCAAATCGCGCGTCGCTATGCTTTCTGGTGAGTTGAGAAAAAGTCGCCATTGTTGTTGTTGAAACGCGTGCGTGATTCGTTTGACTGTACCCTACTTGTTGATGGGTCATTCTAATGCGCTTCGACAGAAAGAGTTAACGCCACGAGGGGACAGTCTTATCTGATTTGGAGAGAGCGAGCGAAGGCGGTATCAAATAGGCCTCGGCTTTTTTCGCCCGGCCTCAGCCGGGCGAACCCCTACGAGAGCTTATCGTGCGTTCGTGCGTGCGTTCGTTCGTTCGTTCGTCCGTCACGCTCTCAGATCTCGGTGTTGGAAAGTCGTAGGAAGGAGATCTTGGGCTCTACGGAAAGCTCTCGACTCACTGGTAATGTTGCTAAGAGACTTCGAAATTCAAAAGTTTGAATTGCGCGCGCTACAGTAACCCGAAGGTGAAAACGGAAAACGGCTGTAACTCGCTCGTCTTACGTCGTAGAGCGGCGCGCGATAGGTCAACTAAAAGGTCTCGACGTGCTCTTTCGTTTGGCATTAAAACTTTTGTTAATTACGCAAACACGCAACACGAAAAGCGACATTCTCGAGTTTTTAACGCAAAAATCGCTCTAACTCGCTCAGCGTGCGTCGTACGGAGACGATCTTGGGTTGGTTGGATAGCTCTCGACTCACTGATCATTTGTTCTTCTATTGGTCAAAACTCAAAAGTTTGAATTTCGGGAGCTACAGTAACCCAAAGGTTTAAAACGCAAAACTTATCTAACTCGCTCGTCTTCCGCCATTGAGAGACGATCTTGAGTTCAATGAATAGGTTTCGGCACACTGATAATTCCGTTAAGAGAAGCCGAAATTCAAAAGTTTGAATTGCGTGCGCTACAGTAACCCGAAGGTCCAAAACGCAAAACGGCTCTAACACGCTCGTCTTACGTCGTAGAGCGGCGTGCGAAAGGTCAACTAAAAGGTCTCGACGTGCTCTTTCACTTGGCGTAAAAATTTTTTTAATTACGCAAACACGCACCATGAAAAGCGACATTCTTGCGTTTTTAGCATAGAAATCTCTCTGACACGCTCAGCGTGCGTCGTAGTGAGACGGTCTTGAGTTGCTGGATAGCTCTTGACTCACTGATCATTTGTTCTTCTATTGGTCGAAACTCATAAGTTTGAATATCGCGATCTACAGTAACCCAAAAGTTCAAACAGCAAATCGCCCCTAACTCGCTCGTCTTATGTTGTAGAGCGGCATTCGTTCGACCGTTTGAAAGCTTACGTTGAGGCAGTTGTTGAACACTCATTCCTAAAATAATACTTTTGTTTTTTTAAACCCTTGTCTTACGAACAACTTTGTCTGCTAAAACAAGCTGTGTGTGTAAAAAGTTCAACCTATACTTTGTGTCTGTCAAATTTTGGTGAACAGTATAGTGAACTTTGTACACATCGTTAGCCGCATCTGGAGAAAGTGTCTTGACAATGTGTACCTTAATGCCAAGTGCAGCTATCCCCACGATACGGTCGTCTGTACAGCTGATCTGAAGCTCAGTGATATCGCCGCGTTCGCTACATGTTATCGGCATGATACGACGCCGTTTATCTGATGTTTCCTACCAGTGTGAAAACGTCACATCCAACAAAAAAACTTGCCAAAAGTTTGGTGCGAGCGAATTCCTGTGTTCAGCGCACGCATTTCTGTTTCCGCGTGCACATTCATCAATGAACAGCTGTTCTGGCCATCAGACGAAAATCTCGATTCTGACATTTTTTAAATTTTAATTCTAAATATCTCGAAATGGGAATTTATTAAAACTGTAAAACTATGTCACAAATTCTTATTGGCATACGGCCTCACCATTTCTGCGTTCAAATTCGTCAAAAAACGACGTTCTATTTTGTTGATTTATGGAATTTAAAAAAATAATCACGTATTTCTATTAAATTCCATATTTGCAAAAAATTTCTCTAGCGCTACAAACTATCCGCAGTCTATACTCTTTCCATTTCTGAAGAAATTTCGCCGCTATAACATCAGGTGAAAAAGTCGATTTTCGACATTTCCATATTTTGATTGAAAATATCTCAAAATTGCAATTATTAAAAACTGCAAAACTATGTCACAAATCCTTATTGGCATACGACCTTTCCATTTCTGCATTCACATTCGTCAATAAATGACGCTGTATTTTAGTCAATTTACGCAATTTTGACAAATAATCGCGTATTTCTATTAAATTCCACATTTGCAAAAAATTTCTTTTGTGTTACAAATTATTCGCGGTCTATGCTCCTTCCATTTCTGAAGAAATTTCGCGGCTAGCGCATCAGACGAAAAAGTCGATTTTCGACATTTTCGAATTTTAATTGCAAATATCTCGAAAATGCGAAATTAGCAACAGAAACGGACATCGGATCCGTACTCAGCGACATCGACTCTACTTGACCACATATGTCACATATCTTACTTCGGTGCGACGGACACACACACGGACAGACACACACACACACACACACACACATTGTCATCCGTATATATACACCTCGCCGCGCTGAGGCGCAGCGAAAAAATTAATCCCGGGCGATTCCAATGTTGCCTTGCAACAACCGCTCAGAAATGCGTGTGTCTTGCTAAAAAAATTAATCCCGGGCGATCCCAATGTTGCCCTGCAAGAACCCCTCAGAAAGGAGCGTGTCAGAAGTAGCGCATGAATTGTGGACTCTGGGCGGGCGCGCTTCATATCGGAAAGGCTTCGAAATACTTTACAAAAGTATCCACTCTTTTACTCTTCCACTTTAAAACACTCACAAACCACTCTGTATTAATAAAACAACTCAACTTTTTTAAAGCAGCTTGTTTCGCCGCCCCCCAGGGCGGCGAGTATCATGGTTGGCGCGGCAGCGCTAAACCATAATATGTTCCATCCAGGCCGCGCGCGCCTTTTCCCATCGTCACGATGTTTGTTTCTCGGGCCGTACTAAACGGAAGTGGACGAAATTTGGCACACTAAAGGACTTTATCATAAATAGATTAAATTCCAAATTTGGTGATAATCGGTTCACTATAGCGAAAGTTACAGGCGCAAAAAGGATCGCGTCACGCTTCTTGTCCCACGGGCGGGGGGTGAATTCTTCTCCGTCTCCTTCTTCTTCTTCTTCTTCTTCTTCTTCTTCGCCAGATCACGCTCTAACGTCCATCAATCAGGATCTCGTCCAGTCGCCTTCCATTCTTCCCACCGATGGTTGCGCGCATATAACACCAACCCCCGACCCGAAGTGCCCCCGCTTGTTCAGGAGGCCCTGCATAGGTGTCGCAAAATTGTCCTGTTAAGTTTTATGCGTGCCTCAAAGTGCCTCCGCTCGTTCAGGAGGCCCTGCATAGGTGTCCCAAAATTGTCCTGTTCGTTTTGTGCGTGCCTCAAAGTGCCCCCGCTCGTTCAGGAGGTCCTGCATAGGTGTCCCAAAATTGTCCTGTTCGTTTTGTGCGTGCCTCAAAGTGCCCCCGCTCGTTCAGGAGGCCCTGCATAGGTGTCCCAAAATTGTCCTGTTCGTTTTGTGCGTGCCTCAAAGTGCCTCCGCTCGTTCAGGAGGCCCTGCATAGGTGTCCCAAAATTGTCCTGTTAAGTTTTATGCGTGCCTCAAAGTGCCTCCGCTCGTTCAGGAGGCCCTGCATAGATGTCCCAAAATTGTCCTGTTCGTTTTGTGCGTGCCTCAAAGTGCCCCCGCTCGTTCAGGAGGCCCTGCATAGGTGTCCCGAAATTGTCCTGTTCGTTTTGTGCGTGCCTCAAAGTGCCACCGCTCGTTCAGGAGGCCCTGCATAGGTGTCCCAAAATTGTCCTGTTCGTTTTGTGCGTGCCTCAAAGTGCCCTCGCTCGTTCAGAAGGCCCTGCATAGGTGTCCCAAAATTGTCCTGTTCGTTTTGTGCGTGCCTCAAAGTGCCCCCGCTCGTTCAGGAGGCCCTGCATAGGTGTCCCAAAATTGTCCTGTTCGTTTTGTGCGTGCCTCAAAGTGCCCCCGCTCGTTCAGGAGGCCCTGCATAGGTGTCCCAAAATTGTCCTGTTCGCTTTGTGCGTGCCTCAAAGTTCCCCCGCTCGTTCAGGAGGCAATGCATAGGTGTCCCAAAATTGTCCTGTTCGCTTTGTGCGTGCCTCAAAGTGCCCCCGCTCGTTCAGGAGGCCCTGCATAGGTGTCCCAAGATTGTCCTGTTCGTTTTGTGCGTGCCTCAAAGTGCCCCCCTCGTTCAGGAGGCCCTGCATAGGTGTCCCAAAATTGTCCTGTTCGTTTTGTGCGTGCCTCAAAGTGCCCCCGCTCGTTCAGGAGGCCCTGCATACGTGTCCCAGAGTTCCTCAAAGAGCCCCCGCTCGATCACGATGCCCTCCATAAGTGTCCCAGCGTGCCTCAAAGTGCCCCCGCTCGTTCAGGAGGCCCTGCATAGGTGTCCCAAAATTGTCCTGTTCGTTTTTTGCGTGCCTCAAAGTGCCCCCGCTCGTTCAGGAGGCAATGCATAGGTGTCCCAAAATTGTCCTGTTCGTTTTGTGCGTGCCTCAGAGTGCCCCCGCTCGTTCAGGAGGCCCTGCATGCGTGTTACCAAATTGCCCTGCTCGTCCCGTACGTTACCAAAATATGTCAAACTCGTACGAGAGCCTTTACAGTCGTGTCTCAAGGTGGCCTACATCGGTAACGTGGGTTGATTGGCTCCGCCAATCAAAAAGTAAGAGTATTTCATGTAAAATGCCTAAAGGCAGAAAGGGGAATATGTTCCAAGTATGAAGCATATAAAAGTAAGAGTATTAAACGATATTCCTATGGTGTAGCAAATGCGGCGCTTTGCGCCGCCCACCAATTTGTTAAAGAAAGAATAGTACCAGTATTTATTGAAAGAAAGCATTTTCGACTAAAATCATCCACACAAACTGCGCAAAGGTCACAACGACACGCGGTAACATATTCGGCACATCCTAGCGTGTCGTTGTGACCTTTGCGTAGTTTGTGTGGATGATTTTAGTCGAAAATGCTTTCTTTCAATCAATACTGGTACTATTCTTTCTTTAACAAATTGGTGGGCGGCGCAAAGCGCCGCATTTGCTACACCATAGGAATATCGTTTAATACTCTTACTTTTATATGCTTCATACTTGGAACATATTCCCCTTTCTGCCTTTAGGCATTTTACATGAAATATATATAGGGACGCTATTGTCCGTTTGTGTGTGTGTGTGTCTGTCTGTCTGTCTGTGGGTCCGGAACAACTAGACGTGACGGTTAGTGCCATCCGATGGAGTCGAATGCGCTGAGTAACGTGCCGTTGTCCGTTTCTGTTGCTAATTTCCCTATTTCGAGATATTTACAATTAAAATATGAAAATGTCAAAAATGACACTTTTATTTACAAGTCGTATCGGCAAAGTTTTTGCTGAAATGGAAAGGGCGTAAGACGCGATGAATTTGTGACATGGTTTCGGATTTTGGAATTCACCAAATTAGGGATATTTTCAAGGTTTTTGTCAAAATTCCCAAATTTCGAACAATTCAAACAGCTTATATTTCAAAACTTCTTTGCACCGATGTATCGAGCATAGTCTGCCAAGTATTTGGCAAATAGTTTCAGCGAATATAATTAACGAAATTTAGGATATTTTTAAGGATTTTGTGAAAATCCCCAAATTTCGACAATTTCAAACAGCTTAAATTTCAAAATTTCTTTTCACGGATGTGGCGAGCATAGTCTACCAAGTATTTATCAAATAGTTTCAGATTTTATAATTAACGAAATTAGGGATATTTTCAAGGGTATTGTCAAAAATCCAAAATTTCGACAATTTCAAAAAACTTAAATTTCATAATTTCTTTGCGCGAATGTATGGAGCATAGTCTGCCAAGCATTTTACAAATAGTTTCAGATTTTATAATTAACGAAATTAGGGATATTTTCAAGGTTATTTTCAAAATTTCCAAATTTCGCCAATTTCAAACAGCTTAAATTTCAAAACTTCTTTGCACGGATGTGTCGAGCATAGTCTGCCATGTATTTAGCAAATAGTTTCAGAGATTAAAATTAATGAAATTTAGGATATTTTTAAGGGGTTTGTCAAAATCCCCAAATTTCGACAATTTCAAACGGCTTCAATTTCAAAGTTTCTTTGCACGGAAGTATCGAGCATAGTCTGCCATGTATTTAACATATAGTTTCGGATTTTATAATTAACGAATTTACGTATATTATCAAGGGTATTGTTAAAATTCCCAAATTTGGACGATTTCAAATAGCTTAAACTTCGGAATGTCTTTGCATGGTTGTGTCGGGCATAGTCTGCCAACTATTTAGCAAATAGTTCTATATTTTATAATTAAGGAATTTAGGGATATTTTCAAGGTTTTTCTCAAAATTGCCAAATTTTGACAATTTCAAACAACTTAAATTTCAAAATATCTTCGCGTGGATGTACCGGGCGTAGTGTGTCAAGTAATTATGATACAGTTTCAGATTTTAGAATTCAAGAAATTAGGGATATTTTCAAGGGTTTTGTCAAATATGGCAGATTTCGGCATTTTCAAATGGCTATAACTAAGCAATATTTTCCATGGATGTGTCGTGCAACGTATGTTTTGCCACCTATTCTATCGAACATGAAACGCGGCAATTACTGTTCGGTTCTGCAATCTACAGCAATGGTATCGTAGCCGCCCGCATTTGTGACCCAAAAGAAAAGGGCGTCGTCCCATTTAGACCCTTTTCATTCCAAAGTGAACCTGCGGCGAACATTCCTGATCCATTTATGGATCAGTACCCACCAATACGCCTTATAGGCAACGATTGCCCAAGAATGGCACAAACTACCTTTGGAAACTCGAGGTAACTGCGGCGAAGCTCCCCGAAGAAATGCTCAACTTTCTATTCTGACACACTATTGAATATACTCCTCAAATGCACAACACACTATGCAATGCCAATCAACCATCATCGGGTACCCAGTTTTTACTCTAAGCTTGTATGGTACCTCCGACTCGTAGTACTATGGTATCATAAAAGCCTGGGTACCACAAAGGCCTACGACAAATATACTGTGGATGCAACAGTTACTGGGGTTACCTGTGCCCCCATCTGCTAAAACAATCACGCGGAGTGCCTGACAGTCAGGAGTGTCATGTATCACTTTTTTCACTGCCCCCCAGGGCGGAGAGTATATATGTATGTCACACCCAAAATGCGCAACCACCCAGAAGGCGCCATATGGCGCCTTTTGGGTGGTGGCCACCCAAACTGCGCAATATGGTGCATTCTGGGTGGCCACTACCCAGACTACGCAATAGTAGATGGTTTCTTGCTTTTGTGTGTAAATATTTGACACAGTTGGTCTACTCCTTTCAGTTCAGGCTATGCTTAGGCTCGCCCTGCGCCCACAGTGCACAAGAGTCAGTCAGCGTCGCAGTCTGGCGGGTCGAAGCTTAGGCTTAACGCGACCGGTGACCGAGTTCAGGGCGCGCGGAGCGCGCCCTGAAGTTGGTGGTTGCGCTGAGCCTCAGTTTTCGACCCGCCAGGCGCGACGCCGGCCGAGTTTTAGTGCAAATAGTGGGTGGGGTGAACACTCCTCCATCTACTTCACCGCCTGCTCAGGCCGGCTGTGCCCCTTCCCTGCCAAAGCGCTTGCGGCTCATGTCTATTGCGCATTCTGGGTGCCGGTGTCACATGCCAAAACCGTTCTATGCCAAATCCGCCCCCCGGCGGTTTTGGCATATGCCAGTTTCGCCCCCCGGCGGATAGTAGCTGACACCTAAGTTTGTCTGGCATACACAGCAGTCATGACCGCCCGAGCGCTGAATACAGAACAAGCGATGCTTGCAAAGGTGCAAGGGCAAGGGAATCGACTAGAAAACTTACCGGTTTTGTGTCTATGCATCTCCGCGCACGTTTATCATACCTTACGCATTCATTTGTGTTAGAGTAGCTGAGTTTACGTGAAGTTTACGAGTTTGTGTGTCGGTCTGTGACACGAAACAAGCAACCGGATCAACTTGGAATTTTGATCCAGGGGGTGTTCACTTTCTGCAGGTTCGCTTGCCGCTCACAATAGCCACAAATGGTGTTAGGCAGATTTCAGTTTGACGGTTGATGTACATACAGTAATAATGTAAGGCTTTGTCTCGGCGATGCATAGGTTACATATGCATGATGTGCTGAACCATCACTCTCAGTTTCTTTTGCTGTTTCACTTAACGGGTTAGTCACTACAAGCAGAGACAGGGGATAAGATCAAGAAGCGAGGACTAGCGTTCTAGATTTTATAATTAACGAAGTTTGGGATATTTTCACGGTTTTTGTCAAAATTCCCAAATCACGACAATTTCAAAGAGCTTAAATCTCACAATTTCTTTGCGCTGGTGCATTGGGCATGGTCTGCCAACCATTTAACGAATAGTTTCAGATTCTATAATTAACGAAATTAGGGATATTTTCAAGGGTAATTTCAAAATTCTGAAATTTCGGCAATTTTAATTTCAAAATTGAATGTTCATTCAATTTTGCTCTCAAATGTTTCAATGCAATTTCAAAATGTTCAAAATTTCGCTCTCAAGTTAGGTGTGGTCAGGTGTGGTCATTTGGTGTGAACTCGTTCAACAATTTGGACTCATTCAGCGATAAGGTGTGGAACCATTCTGAATTAGCCCATGTATAGTCTTAGTTGACTGTGCGGAATGACTACCTACCTACACATCTGCGCTGGCAGCGTCAAGTATGTAGCAAACAGCAGTCGCTTTGATAAGATTGATCAGGAGTTAGTATCGATCTCTCGTCACGAACAACTAAACTCTCCATTCCAAGAGAAGTGAAGGGAGGGGGGGGGGGCAGGGGTGACCATAGAAACTGAAACTAGTTTCAGTTTCAGTTTCAATAAATATACTGAAACTGAAACTGAAACAGAAACTAAACTGGTCAGCCATATTGAAACTGAAACTGAAACTGAAACTCCACCAGCAGTTTCAGTATTTGTGCCATAGTGAAAGTAGTCTCACTACACAATTCTGAGTCAAGTTTGAGTGCCTTTTTCAGTATTTAATGGGTTTTTGTTGGCTCCCTTAGGTTAATTTGGCGTATTGCGTGTTGGTATTTACGAAAATAGATAGAAATACACCTTATAATCAGCAACTCTGCACAGCGGGTGGGCATAATTGCATGTACCCTCTCTATCCACGATCATCGTGATACTGAAACTCAGTTTCAATAACTGAAACTGAAACTCAAGGGGAATAATTACTGAAACTGAAACTGAAACTGAAACTGAATTGAAAATTTATACTGATACTGAAACTGAAACTGAAACTAAATTAGTTTCTATGGTCACCCCTGGGGGAGGGGGCGCTATTGGCATAGAGGGGGCGACTTTGGCGTATGCCAGTACCGCCGGGGGGCGAAACTGGCATATGCCAAAACCGCCGGGGGGCGGTTCTGGCATGGGGGCGGTTTTGGCATGTGACACCGGCCACCCAAACTCCGCCATATGGTGGATTCTGGGTAACGACCACCCAGACTGTGCAATATTGCGCATTCTGGGTGGATTGCGCAAAGTGGGTG
>JASAMZ010002271.1:0-36822 GCA_030248115.1 Linhomoeus sp. GSCO2_2 | reverse complement strand
AGAGCCCTTCTCGCCAACTGTTGACAACAATTGCTGTTGACGAGTCGTTGAACCACCCGGAATTCTTCCACGTTGACCAAGCAAGCAACCAGTGAAACATTCGACTGCTCACTGGGCTAATTTCCCCACGATTGGGACTTTGTAGAAGCGGGCTCGGGCGCGGTTTTGTACCTCAATGTATCTTGGGGCGGAGGCGCCGGCCGGAGACGTACGCTTCACGCTTGGCGGTGAGTTGCTGTCAGTTAGGCTTACTCGAAAACCCCGGCAGGCGCTGAACTATTGCGTCTCTTTCCACGTACGGTATTGCAATTTTTTTTCTCTAACTAATTAGTTAGGGAAAGAAAGTTGTCTCAAAAGTCGAAAGAGACGCAATAGTTCAGCGCCCGCCGGGGTTTTCGAGCAGGCCTAACTGACAACAACTCACTGCCAAGCGGTCGTCTCCGGCCGGCGCCTCCGCCCCAAGATACGTTGAGGTATAAAACCGCGCCCGAGCCCGCTTCTACAAAGTCCCCCCCCCCTCCCACGATTCCCCCGCTCTCACCTCACAAACTTCCCCAACACAACAGTAAAACGAACCTACCCTTTCTGTCGGGCTTGGTGCAGCGCTTGACCAGGCGAATGGAATCTTTGACGAATTGCTTGGCCGGCTCGACCACGGCTTGCACCTGATCCATCCCTGTTTCAAGTTGAGAAGCTTCGGCTGTCGATTCTTCCCAAAATTTCAGTCGAAACAAGTCTTGGTGGCGTAACAACAAATCCAACGACGTCGACCAATATCCAACGACTTTCAATTGACTTTGCTCTGCAACCGACAACACGGCAAATCGACCAGTGTACGTGCCTACACGCTACACGTGTTACAGTATACTAAAGAGCGTGCAGTTTGCCGCCGTTCAAAAGTATGCTCTACAGTAAACCAGTTAATTGAAGCGAATATTTGGTGCAGACGGTAACGCTATGACTTGAATGCGCAGCTACCGTATTTTGATGCCGCACTGCCAAAGAGTATAGCCTTTTTGCCCACTAGTTTACAATGGGGCGATATGTACATACATAAATTGGAATTGGAATAAGCTAGTACCTAGTTGATGATACAACACAAAAGATTTTTCGCTTGCATTGTAGCCGGGATACGGTTCTCTTCTTGGTCGCGCTAAAATCATGCGACGGTCGATCCCCCTTCGTAAATCAGCGGCGCCGATTGTAGGCCTCAGTACTTTCAACAGGCTGCATGCATCGCTTCGTTAGTTCATCAGCACAGTGCGTTGGTTTGCACCCTCGCCAAATGGCTACCTACGATTGAGTTTCAATTGACGTCCGTCCATACGTGCTAAACGTGCTGATAGTTTTACTGGAATGAACGCACAGATTTGCTAATGGTATGGTAGATACGGTAGGTGCCCCTTTGGGGTGCGCGATCAAAGTTTGGCCCTTCTTCGACGACACAAGAAAGATTATACACTAGTACTATGCGCTAGTACTTGTCAATCAGTCAGCGGGGTCGTTGGAGCCCACTACCAGAGGCCGCTTGAGAGGAGTAAGACAATGGCTCTGTCGGACCTCTCCTTCCACTCACGCAACCTCGACCCCTCCCTCTCCCCCTTCTCTCTCCGCAATAGGTTGACCGCCGAAAGTCTTCTTAGAAAGTGGTAGCGGGATGGCGATTGAGACAGAAAGGCAAGCCGTGTCGGGTTTGCCAAGCTGCGGCGGCGGCGCCAAAATGGGTGGTCGCGGGGCCTCTTCAATATAGGCCACCGATTGCTTTGGTGCTCTGCCACCCCCCGCCAGCCCTCACCGCCCCCACCGCTCCCCTCGTTTCATCGGTGGAGCGGCCGTCTATCCGTCCGCATTCGTGCCATTTTACGGGCCCGCCCGCTCACGTTTCGGCCGCCCGACGAGAGCCGACGGCGGCTCGCGTTCGTGTGTACGCGCGTGTGTACTCACCCCGGCCGGCCGCTGTTGTGCTGTGCGGCGCTAGCGCCCCGTATCGGAGAAAGGAAGGAACGAACATTGTCGCCGGCGACGCGCTGCGCTCAGTGCGGCCGAACTGTCCGTTCCTTCCTAGGTTGCGGCGGATGAGGAAACTTTCGATTCCCGAACGGTGAATTCACCTTCATGTAGCGTACTCCGATGCAGCGATTTCCGATACCGGCCCACATTTTGTGGCAGAGAGCGACTCTGAGTTCATCGCGGCCCAGTTCTAACCCAGGTTGAGCCGGTTCGACAAAGGCGCTTCGCGGTGCGTCAGTCCGTATCAGCGCAACCTTCGCGCCTTCTCAAAGAAACGGCCTCTGTGCGGGTGCGCGTGTTGCTCCTGTTGGCATTGCCGTTGTTTTGCCACCCTGCATCTGGTACGAGCAAGCCATCGAAGAGTGGTTCGTTGAATGCGTCTCACTCAACCCCATGTGAATTGCAGTTTAGTGCTGTCGTTCTTTGGCGAAGTTCGGCTTCATCTGCGCCACCTCAAGTGAAGCTACTTCGAGCAATTTCTTGTGGAAGTTCGACGAATCGAGTGGGGTACCTACACATGCCCAGATAGTGTGGTGCCGTCGTTGGTCGGCCAGTTCGAATTGGTTATTGTACAGTGTACTCATTCCACGCCTCTAATACAGATGTAGAAACTTTCTGCAGTCTGCTAGTCTGTCGTGTTGTATGTAATCGTGGCGAAGGCTGGAATTTTCAAAGGTGAACCTTCGTGAAGCGAATTTTCTGTGCTTTTACGTCCCAGAGCAATAGTGACGTCGGCGTCCTCAACTGAGATCGGTGTCAAACATTCGGGTTCGCGACGTCGGCAGTGCGCGCGCATAGCAATCTCCCGGCCATCATTCTTCCTCACTCGCAGGCGCGACTGGCCATCCCATTCCCGGCTGAGGCGTAAATCGATACGGGGGAACGTCGCTCTTGTCGTCTGCAGTTGCTGGTCGATGTCTGCCAATCGCTCTGCCAGTTCCGTGCGTGTAAGAGTAGGAGGATGGATGCGACGGCGATGCGAGCTGTCCGCTGTTTGGTGCGTATTGCGTGTAGACGAGACGATCGCGAGGCGCGCCGCTTCTTCACTGGCAAGCAAACTCCCTCTCCATCACGCGCGGAGATTTCCAATTGGGTCGGCCTACTGGGTGCAACTTTTCCGTTTCCTTTTGTGACCGTGCGCCGCTCGTGGACTTTGTCAGTGGCCCATTCGTGCGGTGAAATCACACGCCCGCAAAGCGAGCCGCACCATTAGTAGTGTGCCGCGCCACCCGGCAGGGGCGTTTCCGTCAGTCTGGCGGCCAGAGCGCGCGCCTTGACAAACAGCTGTTCTGTTGGCTTGGTTTAGGCTGTAATTTGGTCGCTCGTCGCCGCGCCGTAAAGGAAAGGGCGGCCCTTTGTGGCGTCGACGCGTAGGCGCGCCTTTTGGAGTGAGGGCTCTTTCCACTTTCAGCGCGTCCCACTGCAGGGCCAGCAACTGAGAGACGGCGCAACTTTGTCAGCAATGCTGGCCGAGGTGCGACCGTCAGAGGCCCAGGGGCCGCCATCTGAATCTGATCCTCTGGTTGGCGACCACGATGGAGCAACGCCATTGTCCACCACCACTTCGCCATCGTCGGTGCCCGTTTTGGTGGACTTGTCAGCGGCGGTCGACTCCGACCCCGACGAGTGCGTCATCGTGCTCGAGAAAGTGAGGAAGAGGAGCAAGAAGTCCAGAGGCAGCGCCGGCGAAGGAGGAGGCGCGTCCACTGAAGCGCCACCCGTCAAGACGGAAGTCGACTCGACGGCTCCGCAGAACGCTGCCGGCGAGTACAGTTTGAAATTGTTTGGAGAAGTACATGCATGTGCATGTCAACGTAGTTATATCGCAGTTTAGATCGCGCTCAATGCAGTAAAACATGAAGGAGGGGGGGGGGGGGGAATTTCACGCGCCGTTGTGTAACCTTGTACGTCCTGTCGCTATCTCGGCGATTTGGCACACAGTCTCCTCTCAGCCTATTGCATCAACACTTTGACACTCTGTTGTGTAACAGGACACACGCTGGAGTTGGAAGGACGATGTTCCTGTTTCGCGCAGTCGGACCGCTTGCCTCTTTCATTGATTCCATCAAACTGATTCTAATCTATTACTCAAGCCCTGGCGATTGATGAACCAGGAACACTAGTACACGATAATACTCGTACGACTTTTGAATCGGTTTGTCTAATGGCGATGGCAGGCCGCTTGGTTGGCACTCCGCCGCTTGAAAAGCGAAGGAGTGCTATAGGAGCGGTAAAGCCTACAGTTAGCATGTCCGGGGCTAGCGCTCGCTAGGAAGCACTTAGGGTGCCAAATTTTTTTTTAAAAGATAGCTTATGACGACGCGCAGCGTGCTCGGGGGATGAAAAAATTTCGGCGGTGGAAGAATTTCGCGAAAATTCAAAAATTCAAATTTTTGCTAAGTAAAAAAAAAACAGGACCCCACAGTTTTCGCAAAAGTGGACCAAATTTGGTGATTTTTGGATATGTTGTAGGCCTTTGGGTCCTCTAGGCGGCATCGCAGAAATGGGCTCTCTAGGTGGTCCGACGCGGGAGTACGGTAGAAAATTCAAAATTTAAATTTTTTTCCCAACATTTAAAAAATCATAACTCGAGTTTGCGACGGTGGATTTTCGCAAACTCTTCGATCCGGCCTAGACAATTGTGTGACCTTTCGATCAAGACCAAAACCGCCGAGATCGGTCTTGCCGTTCGGGAGATCCGCGGTGACAAAAGTCCCGGGTCTTGAGCGGAAAATTCGGATTTTCGACTTTGAGTGGATTTTTGAGTTGGAAAGCGTGCTTTTGGCCGTAAATTGACCATTGCAACGTGTTCAGCGTCAAAAGTTGATCTAGACGAAGTGTCTTGACCATTTTGAGGTACCGCACCCCGGCCGCGGCGAATTTTTGAATCCCGGGGTCAAATTTTCGAAATTGTGTTTTCACTTGTTTCGGGGGTTTCCGACGACGCTGAACACGAATCCGGTGATTGTTTTGCGATTTTAGACGCCTTTACCCTGCTTTCGGCACCCGGCCGGCCAAAAATGGGTCCCGGGGTCGAATTTTCAAAATTGCGTTGACAGTTGTGTCTGGGCTTTCTGACGCCGCAGAACGCGAATCCGTCGTTTGTTTGGCGATTTGCGGTGCATTTAGCAGGCTGTGTAAAAATTTCGCGTAGATCAGGCGCGCCTGTTCAATTGGGGCGCCGCTGGCATTCTACATTGTGAGTGGCTATAGACAGTCAGCGGCCAGTACAGCCTGCGCTCATCGTCGTCAGTACAGCCTGCTCCGACGCGTTTCTGTGCCCCCGTCTGCTAAAACAATCACGCGGAGTGCCTATCTGACACTCAAGGAGTGTCACGTATCACTTGTTTTAGAATTGAGCGGTCCCGGTGCTCAGCAGATGGATAGTGCCTCGCTCCCTGGTGTCTCAGCAGAGAATTCCGAATACTCCGCGCCGTTTGTGGAGCCGATCTCGCCTGCCTCCGTCAATGGTGTGCCTCCGTTTGCGCGCATTGCAATAGCTACGCATGGGAAACATTGTGATTGGGCGGAAGTAACATTTTGCTCAAACTGGGTCGGCCAGCAGCCGTGTGTAGGTTCGATTCCATTGCTGAAACGTGTAGCGACCTCCCACTCGCAGACAACCAGAACACTACTGGACGTCCAGCAGCGAAGCTGAGAAGGCTGACCGCGAGCCAGGTCGAGTTGGCCAAGAGGAAGATGCGTGAGATCGGCGGTCTCGACGGGAAGGAGGTGGCCAACATCACGGCCGGCTCCGTCTACCGACTGACCGACGTGGAAGACAACGACATCGGTTGGTCGCCTGAGGCCGCTCTATCTGCTGAGTAAACGAGGCTGGACAGTGCTCACTAGGGTTGAGAAGGATGATGGTTGGAGGATGGATAGTCGAGCGCAGATAGGTTGAGCCTATGCAGATAGTCGAATGCAGCCGCCGAGGCAGAGTGTAGGCTGGTATGCAAGTAAAAGCTGTCAAGCTTCCCACAGGTGCGAGTCAGCCAATGGCTTCTTGATTCCAGTATCCTGCATCCCGTCTTTGTCGTCAAGTCAACTCCGCGGTCCCATTTCAGATGTCGACTCCACGCCGGCCAACAGCTGCGTCTTTCTGGCGTTCGGTGCCTTCTCCGTTCCCATTTCCCTGAAGGAGCTCTTGTTCCCCGAGACTTCCAGCCAGCCGACCAGTCCCGCTCTCACTTGTCCAGTGACTCACGCTTCTTCAGCTTCTGTGGCCGCCACACAGGGTTGCGCTGACAGCGCCGCCGATCTCAGCATGAGCGCCTTCTCGTCGCAAATGGCGCCGACTCCACTGGCGTCACCCCCTGCGCAGTGGTCTAGCAACGCTCAGCCGCCGCTAGCTGGCCACAGTAACCTGTTCGCTCCGGCTCAACTGTCGGCGACTGATTGGAAGCCCTTTGGTCCATTCGACAGTACCCCAGCGGCAACACCAGCGCCTTCCGCCTCATTGGCGCCCGCTCCGTCCCACTGGTACTCTACCAGTGGCCAAAGCGCTTCGGCCCAGGCGGTAGCGCCGGCCGCGTCTGTGTGTCCCGCCGAGGGAAGGAATGCGACGGTCGCTTGTCCACCAGGTACGCTACGCATCATACTGCTTGGTCACAGCCACAACTCGGCATGGAAGTGTTAGACAATGCCTTTACCTTCAGGGTGCATTTGTTTCGCCTGTGGAAGTCGCACGCAAAGCTTCGTGGCTCAAACGTCGGCTGTCTTGCCTTCGACTTCGTCCGCCCCAGATCTGTCTTCTCAGCCGGCGCAATCGCCAGGTACGAGTGAACAATGCATTGCATTTTGACGTGTGCGAAAATCGTTCTTCGATGCCATATTAGCGTGCCCATTTCATGAAAATGTAGTGGTCCTTTATGACGAGACTTACCTACATTGCGTACTACTATCAGAGCAGAGGCAGTCAGTGCCGTCGATTATGAGCCTTAGTGAACTCCCTTGGAGCGCAAACAATAGTACCCTCTCCAATTCCAGTGTCGCTGCCGCCGCCTCCTTCCTCTCCATTCGGATTTCCCTATTCGGCGTCCGCTACGTCCTTTGCCACCCCGTCGCCGTTTTATCCACAGGCCGCGCCGTCGATGGCTGCCAATGTCTCCGTCTTCCCCGGGACCTCGACGTCCACTGCTCCGCTGCAATATGGGCCGTATGGCGTAGCCGGCGGCCACTCCTGGAATGCGGCCGCTCCGCCGGCCAGCCAAACCCCGGGACCGCCGGCGCCGCCGCAGCTGCAGACGACGCCTTCTCCGATAGGGCAGGCCTACTACTGTCCGGCGCCCGCGGCGGCCAGTGGATTGGCGCCGCCGCATCCCACTGCGCCGTCGGTGCCTACGTTCCCTGCAACATACCCCAGCAGCAGCAATGGCAGTGGTCTGTGGACCGGCAACTTGCACCAATCTCAACTAGCGCCATGGGTGCCCACTGGCAGCAATGGTGGCAACCCGGGGCCTTCGACCAGTGGAACCGCCGCCAGTGGCGGCCCAATTGGTCCAATGGCGCCGCCGCCCGTTTCTTCCACTGGAGCGATCCCTTCGGCTTCCAATAGCGGCGGAGTGGCGGCCAAGAAGCAGCGAGTGACCAAACCGAGGAAGCCAAGACAGCCAAAGGCTGTGAGTGAAAGATTCGAGCAGCGTCAGCCAGATACACACCTCTATTTGCTTCGGCGGAACCGATTACTGGCAACACCATATAACTGCGCCACATGACGTACTCGTGCAACACTTCAGAAGGCGCCACAGTCGGCCACCGCCCCAGTCTGGCACCCGCCGCAGCCCCCTCAGAATCGCATTGCGCCGACAAGAATGGGTTTTGGTCAGTCGGGGCCTCGGGGACACTACTTTGCTGGTGGGGCGGAGCATTCGCAGTGCGGCACTGTTCCGGGTGAGTTGTTTCAACGCGTCGAGGTGATCGCTTATGTCAGCAGATTGATTCATAGTTCACTGAAACGTCAGAAATGCTCGAATGGTGCGTTGGAGCCTAATCCTTCAGTACCAGACGAGAGTAGTGGGAGTTTCTCAGCTTTGGGGCGTCAACTGATCAATTTGTATGAAGGAGTTCAATGGAATATTCTCCTGATTTGATATTCAGCGGTGGGGTCGGAGTACCGTCTGGTGAATCTGGACGACGGCAGCGACGAGTACGCCAGCGTGCTCAGCTACTGCATGGAGAATATGGGCAACGGCCTCAGAGACTACACCATCTCCAAGGTACATACTGTTGGTACCCACCCACCTCTGTAACAGAACACTGGACGTGTTTAGCCGGCCGGTGGCAATTGTATGTACGTCTTACAGTGTCGCTGTGCCTACTACCTAAGAGGTATGCGGTAAGTTACTGTACTCCGCTCGGTCTGTTTTTGACTCACTCTTTTATCCCCACCCTAGCAATTCTTGTTAACAGGTTGAGCGCGTGGAGAACGGCCGTCTCCGGGAGCAGTTCGAGTTGCGCCAGCGTCAGGTGCTGTCGGACGTCAAGGAGGCGGAGGAGGAGGCGAGCAGGGTGGAGCGCCGACTCTTCCACGGCGCCGACCTCCGCTCTCTGCAGTCCATCTGCGACGACGGCTTCAACCGCTCCTACTGCGGCAAGAACGGTACTGCTGCATGCTGCAATGGCTTGTTCAGACTGCATCGTTGACGATCCACCACTGAAGTCCACTGCATCTCTTCAGGGACGGCGTTCGGCAGCGGCGCCTACTTCGCCACGCAGATGTCCTACAGTCTGGACTTCAGCACCAAACAGGGAGGGCACAGTCGCGACCGCTGCCAGATGGTACTGGCTCGCGTCCTCGTCGGCTACTACTGCCGAGGCAACGCCAACATGAAGGTGACTGCCCGTGCCCACTATACAGACCACGATAGAACATGAATATGAAGCTTCCTAGTGATTCTGGAATGACTACGTTTCCCTACACCATGCAAGCCCAGTGAAACGCTGTCACTTTATTTCCTTCATGTGCCCGATCCCCACCCTGTGTCGGGCAAGCGTTGCCACTCGGCGGTCAACGACATCAACCGTCCCACCATCTTCGTCACTTTCCACGACGCCAGTGCCCTGCCGGAATACCTGCTCACCCTCGACAGATACGTCTCCAGATGAAGGGCTGAGGCTTACCGTAATCTGCCGGCGTTCTTTCTTTGGCACTCTGTCACGACAGTGAGATGCTCGGGTTCTGTGCTTCTCTCTAGGCTCTGTCACTACGCAGTTTCATGGTAATAGTGCTGTTTCATTCATTCCTTCCTAGTAGGCAACTACTGTAGCCATCGTTTGTAGCGTCCTTGCCCCGTCGTATGCTTGGCCACAAGAGCAGTCAATCGCTACTCTCAACTGCGGGTTTGTGCTCCGATAGCCTGTGCTGTACACATACATTCGTAATTTGTGCGTACGTATAGATGTAGTGGTTTGTAAGGCCCAACTACATGTAGAAGGCCCAACTACATGTACGCTTGCTGATTTGGTAGTTCGACAGAATCTTAGCGAGCCGGCTACAATGTCCAAAATAGTTCCTGCAAATTTTGTCGCTTGTGTTTGAGTACTCGAGCAATTACTCCTTCCTGTACCGCCCGCATGTCAGTTTGTGACAGTCATCGTCTTGTCGCCGTAATCGAGAAAGAACTGCATATCGCCTCAAGGATCACTTCAGCGACACTTCACGCGCATCGCGAAAAGTGGCCAAGCCTTAGAGAGAATTCAGTCCGGTCAAGTAGGCCAGGTGTTGGCGCCGCTTCGCTTTGGTCAAGGGTTTGCTCCTCTGCTAGTGAAGATTGTTCCAACCCTCCCCCTTTTGTGACGCGCCGCGCCGCCACGCGGATAATTGCACGCTCGTGGCGTCTGCAAGCTCCGTGGCCACCTATGCGCACATTCCAATGGATCGTACCCTCAAATTTGCATTGGCGCAATTTTAAACTTTGGCATATTGACTTCCCCTTCACAGCCACGCCGCTCCCGCATACCGAGGAGAAACGACCGTGCGTGAACAAAGCATTCGCCTGTCGGCGCGTCTTTGGAGGCCTTCCACAGTTCCACTTTCGTTGAGCGCTGCGCAGAGAAGCTTGGCTGTTGTGAAATGGCGAATCGACCCATTCCACCTGCGATGTCCCCTTCTCTTCCCTATGGGTTCCCACCTCAGCGGCGCTCGCCTCCGACGTTGCAACCATCTTTGCTTGGGGTCCAGTCGCTTCTGCAGCCGCAGCCCAGGATGGTACCGGGCCGGATTCCAGCTGGGCCGCCGCCGTTGCCTCCGCGTCAGCCCCGCCTGTCGTCCATGGCCTATCCAGAGCTGGCGAAGTTAGGCACTCAGATGGCTGCCTTGTCCACAGGGACGACCGCAAATCCGTCGCCCATCCCCCGCCTGGCCCACTACTTCGCCGGAGGACGGATGCACTTCGAGCGCCCGGTCGTGGGACGTACGTGGCTTGTTTCTTTTGGAACCGTGATGACAAGGGCTAGTGAAGCAAGGGTTGTCGGCCGTTCAGCGGTGGGAATCGACTATCGGCTGAGCGACGTGCACGAGGGGACGGACGACTACTCGGCCGTCGTCGACTTCTGCGTCGACACCGTCGGCTCGGGACTGGGCACTTTCTCCGTCACCAAGGTTGCCGTCACAGCGCCTGTCTATCTGATAGTGGCAAGGCAACTAGGGTTTGCGTATCAATTCCGGTTCAGGTTCAACGCGTGGAGAACAGCGCCCTACTGGACCAGTACGAGCTGAGGAAGAAGAAGGTGCTGCAGGACGTGGAGAGTGGCAGCGCCAATGGGTCGGCGGCGTCAGACTCAGCCACCGCTGCTAGTGGAGGAGCGGAGGTGGAGCGCTGGCTCTTCCACGGCGCCGACGTCACTTCGCTGAAGGCCGTCTGCGAGGACGGCTTCAGTCGCTCCTTCTGCGGCAAGAACGGTAGTTACTGTGTCACTCTTTCACGTGCGACTTCCGCCGACGCTTGCAGAGTTGCCGTTTCTGCACGCAGGCAACGCCTATGGCGACGGCGTCTACTTCGCGACGACGCTGCCACCCAGTCTGCACTACAGTCTGATGAACGCCCAAGAGGGCGAGATCCGCTGCCAGGTGCTACTGTCCAGAGTGCTGGTGGGACACTACTGCCTGGGATATGCCGGCATGAAAGTGGGTAGATCTCCATAGGTGTAATTTGATGTAGTCTACGATACTGAAACTGGAAGGACGCCGCTCTACTACTGTACTCGGAGTAAAACATTCAGCAAACAGTCCGAGCAGCAAAACAGTTTCACGCTTCACTTTCTGGATTCTCGTCGAACGATTTCGCGCGATGCAGAGGGGCTATACGGGAGAATGGGGGGAGAAGAGATAGGGAGAGGCGAAGAAGCAGTCTTGACTGCCGACATCTTCTATCACCCCTCAACCGAAGAAGAAAGATGTCAGTTTCAGTAACCTCAGCCACAGAGTCAGTCAGTCACTCAGTGAAGCAGTCCTTCACTGTGAAGGAGACCTCGACCTCTTTGGGCAGCTCGCCGATCTTGACGTCGAAGCGGTCTTGCATGTGGATCTGGTGGTTTGATGGTGGTGCGTATAGTTAATTCAACTAGTCAAACCTACCATCGCCCACTGCTATGCAAATTTATAGGCTACGATAGCCCTCAACGCGCTTTTCGCAGAGATTGCCAGCCAGTCAAGATCGGACAGACGCTCATAATCGGGATCGGCGCGTCTTAGGAATCCTTCGAATTTTGGTTTGACACCGGATAGCTTTCGCTATAAAACCCAGAAACTTCATCTTAGAAACTTCTGCAATGGCGAATCGCAGTTCCTACATCCCACCGCTGATGCCCCCTCCTCTTCCCTACGACTTGCCTCCCCCTCCTCAGTGGCGACCACCTCCCACGGGGCCCCCACCTCTGCTGGCGGTCCAGGCGTCTTCGCTGCCGGGGCCCTGGGTGGGACCCGACTGGAACCCCGCTTGGTCGCTGCCGCCCTTGCCTCCGCGTCTTCAGCCGTCCATGGCCTATCCAGAGCCGACGAGGTTTTGCGCTGAGATGGCCTCTCTTCCCGTGGAGTCCTTCCTTCGTCTGGCCCACTACTTCGCCGAGGGCCGGAAGCACTTCGAGCGGCCGGTCGTGGGACGTGAGCTCTTGTCCGTCTTGTTCTTTTGGGGCCGTGATCACTTAGTCAACGCTTGTCGAATGTCCAGGGCGGGGGATGGGTTATTGGCTCAGCGACGTGCACGAGGGGACGGACGACTACTCGGCCGTCGTCGACTTCTGCGTCGACACCGTCGGCTCGGGACTGGGCACTTTCTCCGTCACCAAGGTTGCCCTCACAGCGCCTGTCTAATACAGGGTGGCCCACCGAAAAGTGACCAACTTTGTTAGCTTATATCTCTTGCATGCGCTGGCCGATTTGGCTCAAATTTGGAACGAATGTAGTGCATAAACTAACTTAGAGATGTGCAAATTTTCAACTTCGCAAGTAGTGTAATGGTGTGACAAGATTAACGAGACGCCTCCCCAAACAATCGACGCTGAATTTAACATGATTTTCAAAAAATTTTGATTTTCCCGGTCTTTGAATATGTCACAAAGTTAGTCATCCTGAGTATCCTAGTTGTTGTCTCATGCCGCTGCGATCTTTCTAGCCTTAGTTACAAGGTGTCAAAGTTGGTCCATTGCTCCACAAATGTCGCGGTGTCTTCAACGAAAACGGCCGTATCTTTTGTCAGACTCAATCCAGCCAGCTGAAGTTTTGACACACGATAGAAAAGAAACCTTACAACAATTACTGGGAGTTTAGGAGCAATTCTGATTCAGAAGCGCATTACTCTGAGCGGCGGCCACCTAAAAGGTGGCTGATCGTTGTGTTGCCCGTTCAATATCACTCGTTGGGGAAGCAAAACTGCTGTAACTAGGCACATCTTTAAGTTAGTTTATGTACTACATTCGTTGAAAATTTGAGCCAAATCGGCCAGCGCACGCAAGAGATATAAGCCGGTCGGTCAGTTTTCGCTGGGCCACCCTGTATAGTGACAAATACGGAGTCCGTAACTATTACGTTTCAGGTGCAACGCGTGGAGAACAGCGCTTTACTGAACCTGTACGAGACGAAGAAGAATATGCTGCAGGACGTGGAGAGCGCCAGCTCCAGTGGGTCGGCCTCAACTGCTGGAGCGGAGGTGGAGCGCTGGCTCTTCCACGGCGCCGACGTCACTTCGCTGAAGGCCGTCTGCGAGGACGGCTTCAGTCGCTCCTTCTGCGGCAAGAACGGTAGTTACTGTGTCACTCTTTCACGTGCGACTTCCGCCGATGTTAGCAGAGTTGCCGTTTCTGCACGCAGGCAACGCCTATGGCGACGGCGTCTACTTCTCGACGACGCTGCCACCCAGTCTGCACTACAGTCTGATGAACGCCCAAGAGGGCGAGATCCGCTGCCAGGTGCTACTGTCCAGAGTGCTGGTGGGACACAGCTGCCCGGGATATGCCGGCATGAAAGTGGGCCGATAAGCGTAGTAATCTCGGCGCCGATGTACTACTGTAGGCGTATTGAAGCGTTCGACCGCTCCTTTCTCCAGGCGCCTCGCTACAGTATGGATGGCCAGGAAAGGCGCTGTCACTCGGCCGTCAACGGCGTGAAGAAGCCGTCAGTCTTCGTCGTCTTCCACGACGCCAGCGCCGTCCCCGAGTACCTGCTCACGCTAGACAGGTTCGCCGTCAGAATGGAGTGATCATACGAGCGCCAGCTGGGATATCCGCCTTTCACTTTCGTTGCCAAAGATATGGAGCTTTGCGGTGTGCTGTTACGCGCTGCCTGGTCTTCTACAGGATACGTTGCGAGTGGTGCGCGTGTTGAATTGCGAAATACATACAGCACTTCCCTCTTGCCAGTAGTGTGTGTTGTCATGTTGTTAGCTCTTGCCTTGTGTTGTGCCTTGCGCGTTTCAGTGCGTACCGTTTCTAAGTGCTACTTACATGATGCCACCACTCGGACCGTCTTATACAGCTTGTTCTCGTCAAGAACGAAAGGAGAGGACAGTGCCAAAACCGATCGACATACGGTACGCCTACGATACGCAACCAGACACGCTACGGGCGACGACAACGAAGATTCGCTTCTTCCCCAACCGTTCAGTCCACATACCAACTAACAAAGCCGACGACGACCAGTTTCACGCTTCACTTTCTGGATTCTCGTCGAACGATTTCGCGCGATGCAGAGGGGCTATGCGGGAGAATGGGAGGAGTGTGGTAGAAGAGATAGCGAGGGGCGAAGGCGCGCGTGCAGTTTCCACTCGGCTTCCGGCACTCTAGCGGCCCTCGACTGCAAGAAGAAAGATGGCAGTTTCAGCGACTTCAGCCACAGAGTCATGCCAGTCAGTGAATGAACGAGTCACTCACTGTAGGAGGAGACCTCGATCTCGTCGGGCAGCTCGCCGATGTTGACGTCGAAGCGGTCTTGCACCTGCAGCGCGAATGGGAAGCGCAGTGTGAAGTCACGAGCACTACACTCAAACTAGATGTTTCAGTCTAGGGTGAAGCTAGACAGCCAATGGTCGCTACTTGACACAGGGCGCTGTCTATTGTGCGAGAGACTCCGACACCGACACTCCTCCGACCAAAACAGTTTCACGCTTCACTTTCTGGATTCTCGTTTCGCGCGATGCAGAGGGGCTATACGGGAGAATGGGAGGAGAAGAGATAGGGAGAGGCGAAGAAGCAGTCTTGACTGCCGACATCTTCTATCACCCCTCAACCGAAGAAGAAAGATGTCAGTTTCAGTAACCTCAGCCACAGAGTCAGTCAGTCACTCAGTGAAGCAGTCCTTCACTGTGAAGGAGACCTCGACCTCTTAGGGCAGCTCGCCGATCTTGACGTCGAAGCGGTCTTGCATGTAGATCTGGTGGTTTGATGGTGGTGCGTATAGTTAACTCAACTAGTCAAACCTACCATCGCCCACTGCTATGCAAATTTATAGGCTACGATAGCCCTCAACGCGCTTTTCGCAAAGATTGCCAGCCAGTCAAGATCGGACAGACGCTCATAATCGGGATCGGCGCGTCTTAGGAATCCGTCGAATTTTGGTTTGACACTGGATAGCTTTCGCTATAAAACCCAGAAACTTCATCTTAGAAACTTCTGCAATGGCGAATCGCAGTTCCTACATCCCACCGCTGATGCCCCCTCCTCTTCCTTACGGCTTGCCTCCTCAGTGGCGACCACCTCCCACGGGGCCCCCACCTCTGCTGGCGGTCCAGGCGTCTTCGCTGCCGGGGCCCTGGGTGGGACCCGACTGGAACCCCGCTTGGTCGCTGCCGCCCTTGCCTCCGCTTCTTCAGCCGTCCATGGCCTATCCAGAGCCGACGAGGTTTTGCGCTGAGACGGCTTCTCTTCCCGTGGGGTCCTTCCTTCGTCTGGCCCACTACTTCGCCGAGGGCCGGAAGCACTTCGAGCGGCCGGTCGTGGGACGTGAGCTCTTGTCCGTCTTGTTCTTTTGGGGCCGTGATCACTTAGTCAACGCTTGTCGAATGTCCAGGGCGGGGGATGGGTTATTGGCTCAGCGACGTGCCTGTCTAATATAGTGACAAATACGGAGTCCGTAACTATTACGTTTCAGGTGCAACGCGTGGAGAACAGCGCTTTACTGAACCTGTACGAGACGAAGAAGAATATGCTGCAGGACGTGGAGAGCGCCAGCTCCAGTGGGTCGGCCTCAACTGCTGGAGCGGAGGTGGAGCGCTGGCTCTTCCACGGCGCCGACGTCACTTCGCTGAAGGCCGTCTGCGAGGACGGCTTCAGTCGCTCCTTCTGCGGCAAGAACGGTAGTTACTGTGTCACTCTTTCACGTGCGACTTCCGCCGATGTTAGCAGAGTTGCCGTTTCTGCACGCAGGCAACGCCTATGGCGACGGCGTCTACTTCTCGACGACGCTGTCGCCCAGCCTGCACTACAGTCTGATCAACGGGTCGGAGGGAGAGATCCGCTGCCAAGTGCTACTGTCCAGAGTGCTGGTGGGACACAGCTGCCCGGGATATGCCGGCATGAAAGTGGGCCGATAAGCGTAGTAATCTCGGCGCCGATGTACTACTGTAGGCGTATTGAAGCGTTCGACCGCTCCTTTCTCCAGGCGCCTCGCTACAGTATGGATGGCCAGGAAAGGCGCTGTCACTCGGCCGTCAACGGCGTGAAGAAGCCGTCAGTCTTCGTCGTCTTCCACGACGCCAGCGCCGTCCCCGAGTACCTGCTCACGCTAGACAGGTTCGCCGTCAGAATGGAGTGATCATACGAGCGCCAGCTGGGATATCCGCCTTTCACTTTCGTTGCCAAATATATGGAGCTTTGCGGTGTGCTGTTACGCGCTGCCTGGTCTTCTACAGGATACGTTGCGAGTGGTGCGCGTGTTGAATTGCGAAATACATACAGCACTTCCCTCTTGCCAGTAGTGTGTGTTGTCATGTTGTTAGCTCTTGCCTTGTGTTGTGCCTTGCGCGTTTCAGTGCCGTGCCTACCGTTTCTAAGTGAAACTTACATGATGCCACCACTCGGACCGTCTTATACAGCTGGTTCTCGTCAACAACGAAAGGAGAGGACAGTGCCAAAACCGATCGACATACGGTACGCCTACGATACGCAACCAGACACGCTACGGGCGACGACAACGAAGATTCGCTTCTTCCCCAACCGTTCAGTCCACATACCAACTAACAAAGCCGACGACGACCAGTTTCACGCTTCACTTTCTGGATTCTCGTCGAACGATTTCGCGCGATGCAGAGGGGCTATACGGGAGAATGGGAGGAGTGTGGTAGAAGAGATAGCGAGGGGCGAAGGTGCGCGTGCGGTTTCCACTCGGCTTCCGGCACTCTAGCGGCCCTCGACTGCAAGAAGAAAGGATGGCAGTTTCAGCGACTTCAGCCACAGAGTCATGCCAGTCAGTGAATGAACGAGGCACTCACTGTAGGAGGAGACCTCGATCTCGTCGGGCAGCTCGCCGATGTTGACGTCGAAGCGGTCTTGCACCTGCAGCACGAATGGAAAGCGCCGTGTGGAACTGCCGCTCTCGCATAGGCACTACACTCAAACTAGACGTTTCAGGCCCAAGAATAGCGGTCGACATGAAGCTGCGCCGAGCGACTCGACATACTCTCTGAGGCACTAGCCCATTATGACCCAGGTGTCAGAAAACTGACTTTCTTGGCAGCGAGGAAAATTTATTTCTTGGCTGTTGCTCTTGTCTAATTTCTGCCAATAAAAGTGCCATCAGCCAAAAATCTGATCAGCAAAGGAGCTCCATAAACTAAGAAATTTGATCCGCATTGAATGCTACCGATCAGCCGAGACTCAACTCTCCCAAATCGAACATTTCTTGGCATAAATTATTTCTGGCCAGATTTTGTCTTGGCTGATCGAACTTTCTTGGCTGGGTCATAATGGGCTAGGGCAGCGAACGCGGCTGAACGATGGGAACTCCTCCCCCTCTCTCCCCAGTACCTCGTTGAGAATGCGCGCGTCGTTGGCGTCGCTGACGAAGGTGATGGCCAGACCCTTGGTGCCGAACCGACCCGCCCGCGCCACCTGCAATAGACGCCATCTAAAGCTCGCATTCTTGTCACAAGTCGCATTCACAACACTCGTTCTCCGCAGCATACTCTGTGCAGGTAGGTGTCGCTGTCCTCGGGCATGTCGTAGTTGAAGACGATGTTGACGCGCTCGATGTCCATCCCTCTTCCGAACAGGTTGGTGGCCACCAGAATGCGCTTCTGGAAATCCTTGAACTGCTGGTAGCGACTCAGGCTGGAAAGGAGGGACGAGCGATTATCAACTGGTTGAGCGATAGGGTCAATGTTCAGATTATGAAACGTGTTGTAGGTAACTGGACAACCTAAAACGCCCTTGGCGAATCGCCACGCAACCACCATAGCGTCAACTTCTGGCATCAACGAGCTACACACACAGCGCGCCATGAGGGATCGCTTAATTCATGAATGTAGCGTCAGATGGGTTTCAGTGAGTTTCATTACACACTATAGTGATTTGCGGAAGGACATCTCCATTCTCAGAAGGCGCAGTCTCCCCTGGGGCAAGAGGGCCAACCAAAGGTCTACTCTCTTCCCAGGGCCCGGGCACATCTGACCCCAGGTGTTCAGGACCCCTGCGCGACTCATCACAGAATGGACTCCTACTCAGACCACTGGCACAAGTGGCGTAATCATAGACGGATGGAGTAAGGGAGCGAGAGGGGGAGGGAGGGAGGGGGGAGAGGGAGAGCGAAGGAAGGGGGTTAGCGACACAACTGGAGCAGTCAACCGCTCACCGCTCCTCCTGTGGCATTCCCCGGTGGATGGCGATGGCGGGGAAGTTCTGCTCGACCAGCAGCTGGTTCAGGGCCATGCAGCGCTGCACCGTCCGCACGAAGATGATCACCTGAGCAACGAAAGAGGGACGCTTTGTTCCCAAACTGTTACAGCGCGACACAGGGACCACAACACTCCACTACAGCAGAGCAGACTCTAGAAGCGCTAATCAGCGCCGCGAAACGTGCCCGCGATCTCAGGTGAAACACGGAATGGATCGTCATCTCCACTGTATTACAGAGGTCTTCCAGAGAACCGGCCAAAGCTTGTCATTCTCTCTCTCCCACCTGGTTGAACTCGAGCAGATCCAAGAGTTCAAAGAGCTTCTTGTTCTTCTCGTTCTCCTTCAGCTTGACGTAGTGCTGCTGGAGGCCGTGCAGCGTCAGCTTCGCCTCGTCGTCCACGTACACCTCCATGGGCTGCAACACAACACTTATCTCTCTGCAGGTGGGGAAGGGAGACGCCGCCGCCGCCGCACACGCGCCCCGCAGCTTCCCCCTCCTCCGTCTCTCTCCCTCTCCTGCTTCTCTGGACTCGTGAGACCGAGCGACTGACTGACTGTGTGTCACACGCAAGCTGAGAGTGGAGCCACGCCCCATGGGAATGGGAGAGCACACAGAGCTACCTGAAATAGAAGGCAGCTGATGGAAAATGGCAATGCAAAACCACTGCAACACCTAAACTCTGCTGCTCACCTACGGTTCCCTCCGGTCTCCTCCCAGCGGGGGGCCGGTCCTGGCGCCAGGGCTCCCAGGGGACCTCGCGGTCCCAAGGGTTCCCATAGGCCTCCAAACCAGCCCCCTCTCCTTCTCTGATGAGAAAGCTGAGCGGGTCGCTGCTATCGGGCGGGTACGCGTGGTGGTGGTGGTGGTAGACGGGAAAGAAGGCGTGGTCGTAGTGGTAGAAGCGGAAGTAGACGTACATCCTGCATGAACTTCTTGCAGACGGCGCGCAGCTCCTTGGGCAGTGTGGCGCTGAACATCAGCACCTGCTTCTCGTGGGGCGTCATGCGGAAGATCTCCTGCACGTCGCGACGCATGTCTGCAACAGCGATGGATAGTGTCTCTTGCTTGGTACTCTGCTTGGGACCGCTGACGACGGTTTCAGCAGTCTCACAAGGGTGCCGAGTCACACTTGTGAGACAGTACAGGATTGCAGGAAGGATGCTTCTGATCACATTCTCAGAAGGCGCAGTCTCCCCTGGGAAGAAAGGACCAGCCAACGATCTACTCTCTTCCCAGGGCCCGGGCACATCCAATCCCAGGTGTTCAGGACCCCTGCGCGACTCATCACCGAATGTGTGGCCGACAAAACAGGAAGCAACAATCGGGGAAGGGTGACTATAGCTGCCCAATCACGCTCCACCTATAACGTTTCGTGGGCAGAATGATTGCGCAATCCCAGACAGCCACGACCATACCTGTAACGCTGGGGGGGGGGGTACCCCCCTGGCCGGAGATCTCCCCCACCCCACCCCCCCCCCCTTCTACCCAGCCTGAAAGGCCCCCTTCCAAAAATTGCGAAAATTTTCGCCTGCGGCGCTTAAATATGGCCAAATTTTTGCCTGCGGCGCTATATTTAGGCTGTTTTCCATCAAAATTAAGCTATTTTTGGCACTTTTTACCCTACAAAATTTCATTACTTTTTCGCCAAATTTTTAGGCCATTTTGACCCCCCCTCCTCGGTTTTGGAACCCCCCCCCCCAAATCCGGATTACCCCCCCCCCCCTGCCCGAGGGGGCGCGTTACAGGTATGACCACGATAAATCCGTCGCGAGTACTTCGGAAATCAAACCTAACAAATGCATGCTCTTATACCGTAAAACGTCCAATAAGCGGCCTGGTCGCTTATAATTTCAACCACCCCTCTAGGAGGGTCGCGTATTAATTCAAATCCACCGCTAGGGGGGGGGGGGGTGGGTGCTCGCTTATTGGAGGTCTTTCACGGTAACTATCCCACCCATACCCAGGTCTCCGAGCATCTTGTCGCACTCGTCGAGAATGAAGAACTTGAGGTTCTTGAGGACCAGATTGCCGGCCCGCGACAGCGCCAGCGTCCTCCCCGGGGTGCCGATCACGATGTGCGGGGTGTTGTCGCGCAGCGTCTCCTCGTCCTTGCGCACCTGCAATGACAGTGGGAGTTCGGAGAGGGTTAGAGCAACGACTAAGATACATCGACGAGTGGGCACTTCGCGCGACCGGGACCACAAAGTGACAGACGCGAAACGCTCTCAATCCACTTGCCGCTAGAGTGGCACAGTTCAGACACACGGCCGCGTAAGCCATCCAAACTGTCGCAGCCAACTGTTTCGAGCATCCGATTCGCCCAACCGAAACATCACCACTCCCATATCATCATCTGCATCACACACAGAGACAGACAAAACCCATCCAAAACACTAACAACCAAAGAATGTCAGCTAACCGGAGTGCCTCCGAAGAAGACGGCGACCTTCAAGCCGGCGATGTACTTGCCGAAGCGCTCGTACTCCTTGCTGATCTGGAAGGCCAGCTCCCGCGTGTGACACATCACCAGGCAGGACACCTGCAACGACAGAGTCAACATCATCTGAATAGACTGCGTAAAAAATCCGCAAAAGATTACTTTTGCATCAACAAAAGTTTCTTCCAAGCATGGGAATCAAACCAAGCAGATATTGTCACACAGTGAAGGAAATGAGAGGTTAGGCGGCGGCTGTCGAGCGAGGCGCGCAGCGCCGAGCGAGACGAAAAGCCTGGAGCGGGCGAGCGAAGCGAGCCCGCGCAGGGCTTTTCTCCGCGCGCGCGCCGAAGGCGCGCGCCCAGGCCGCTAGTACTCTCACTATACTGTGGCGCTCGTGCCAGAGAGGAGCTGCAGCGCCAACTAATGTATGGAAGCGGGAAGTGGCGCTTCAATCCCGGTCTACTTCCCGTATCTTCACCAAACCAGAGACTTGAACAGAAAGCAGTTGCAGAGGTGTGTTTTGTCCCACCTGTCCATCAACGGGGTCGAGCTGTTGCAGGGTGGCGAGGACGAAGACGGCCGTCTTGCCCATTCCACTCTTGGCCTGACACACTATGTCCATCCCGAGAATCGCCTGCGGAATGCACTCGTGCTGCACTGAACAGGGGAGGGAGAGAGTAGTGAACTGCAGAACACGAAAAAGACGGCGTCGGGCACATCTGTGAAAACGTTTCACGGGCAATTCAGCTTAATTTGAGGTTTCCACTCTAACTGATCTTGTCAGCTCGCTCGTACCCAGGCACGGATCCAGGGGGGGGCCCAGGGGCCCCGGGCCCCCCCTAGAGCCCGGACTGTAGTACTGGGCGGGCCCTTGAAAATTGGAAGTAAAGGCCCACAAATGTAAAATTTTCGCCTGTGGCGCTTAGAAACGGCAAAAATTTCGCCTGCGGCGCTTAGAAATGGCAAAAATTTCGCCTGCGGCGCTCAGAAATGGCAGATTTTTTGCTTGTGGCACTTTGAAATGGCAAAATTTTTGCCTACGGCGCATAGAAATGCCAAAATTTTCGCCTGCGGCGCTTAGAAATGGCAAAAATTTCGCCTGCGGCGCTTAGAAATGGCAGATTTTTTTGCTTGTGGCACTTAGAAATGGCAAAATTTTCGCCTGCGGTGCTATTTAAGAGAAAATCTCAAAGTGTATACATTTGGGCCCCCCCCCCTACAGAAAAATCCTAGATCCGTGCCTGCTCGTACCACTGCCAATTCGAACGACTCACGATACCCACACCACATCAGAACCTTCCAGCCAGCAGCACAGGTGCGCTTGATCGTGAGGGGGGAGGGGGGGGGGCTGGCATGGTTTTCGGGAGGGGAGCAACAAGAACAGGAATATAGCGAACAGCCAGATTCGAAATGACCAGAAATTGCCAAACGTCGTCAAAACCACCGATTTTCGCTCTGCTTTGAAGTAGAGTGTACGAAACTGACTAAAAAATGCTCAGAAATAGCGCCGCAGGAGAAAAGCTATAAACTAATTTTGGTAGACTTCTGGGAAATTCCCTGATTTTTAGTGCGGGAGTGGCTTGAATCTCGGCTGCGTGTGAGGGGGGGGGGGGGAATATCATCCCTGTTGGCCGTTGGTGGGGGAGGGAAGGGGCGGGGGGAGGGGGGGGGGGGGGGGGAGGGGTGCCCTCCACACGCCACTCCTTCCACGTTGGCCCTCTGAGCCCACCCAGGCTGACGAGCAATCGCACCCATGAACATCAGGTACGCTAGTGAATGGTTCACGGGCAACTCAGCCTGGTTTGTGATTTCTTATCATGGATGCCAGGATCCAAACACACACACAGCCGCAACAACCGCCTCCACTCATCATCACAACCTACTCAGAGACGGAAAGCGGCAACAATCCCCCACCTTCGGAGGGGTGCTCGAATCCGCAGTCGACGATGGCCCTCAGCATCTCCGGCTTCAGCAGAAAGTCGCGGAAGGCCGAGCTGTGAATCGACACGTAGTGGCCCTGCAAACAGCGTGGAATTCACAGAATTCAGTTCCAAAAATATTGTCAAAGTTCGCACAAAATCAAAATTCGCCCCACTTTGACTTTCTTGCCGGCGTCGGCGGCCTCCTCTGGTGCTCCGTTCTTGGTGACGGCCTGCTTGTCGCCCTCCTCCTGGTCCTGCACGTCCTCGTAATCGAGAAGCTCGTCCTCCACTGGGTCGGCCGACATTTTCGGTGGGAAATTGGCTGGAATTTTATGATTTTACGCGTTATTTTCGTCGAAATTCGACGGCTATACAACACAGCAAGCACCTTTTCAGCGAGAGATCCGGTATCCGAAGAGAGAGCTCGGGAAAACGCTCTGCAAAGGCGGTGAAACTGGCTGGAATACGTCCCTATGGGTAGAACAAAATAGAAATCTGGAACAATTACGCACAGAAAGAGAGAATTTTCAACAATTCCTCAACTTTTATCTTCGAAAACTCTCGAATATCGATCGATTTCGGCCTAATCACGTGTGAACAAAGCAAAGCCGCGTCACAAAAGCAAATGAGAAACAACGCATTTGTAAAAGTGGCCCAAATAAAATGCGGTCAGTCCAGTAAACAGACGGTACCGTAATCTGTTAGCTCTAAGCTTAGTTTTGACTGATCAACAAAAATGTTTTCGTTGTGCAATAGGTGCTACCGACTTACATGCACAGATTCATAGCACTATCAAAAGGCAACAGATTTTTGTTTGACTACCGTGCGCGCGTGCGTACTGTCTTTGGGAGAAGAGCCTTTTGCGAATGAAGTCGGGGTCGGACGGCCTGCTTGTTCGCTCTTTTACTTGATGCCTTAAAATTACGCATTGAATATCTTGACATTTTGCATACGGTGGTCATCCTCTTTGTTCACAGGAACCGATCTACGCCGCCGAAGGTACCATATACTCATCATTCAAGCTGCTGAAGTACCGTGCTGAGAATAGACCCTTTCGGCCTTTCGTTTACCTGATCTCGGTTTGGCGAGACAGTGCATCACAGTAGACCAGATGACGCAGAGGACGAGTCGATGATTACCTTCGATCAAACAAGTCTGCTCTATTGCGCAAGCAACATTTCACCATGTCAAGTGTATTGATATCAAGTGTATTGATAAAGTGTATTGATATCATGGTTGGCGCGGCAGCGCCAAACCATAATATGTTCCATCCAGGCCGCGCGCACCTTTTCCCATCATCACGATATTTATTTCTCAGGCGGTACTAAACGGAATTGGATGAAATTTGGCACACTAAAGGACTTTATTACGAATAGATTAAATTCCAAATTTGGTGAAAATCGGTTAAGTGTAGCAAAAGTTACAGGCGCAAAAAGGATCGCGGCGCGTTTCTTGTCCCAACGGCGGGGGGTGAATTCTTCTCCGTCTTCTTCTCCTTCTTCTTCTTCTTCTTCACGTCACGCTCTAGCGTCCATCAACAGGATCTCGTCGAGTCGCCTGCTATTCTTCCCAACCGTGGTTGCGCGCTATACAGTACAAGCCCCAGAGTGCCTCCGCTCGTTCAGGAGGCCCTGCATACGTGTCCCAAAATTGTCCTACTAATTCTGTGCGTGCCTCAAAAGTGCTCCCGCTCGTTCAGGAGGCCCTGCATACGTGCCCCAAAATTGTCCTACTCATTCTGTGCGTGCCTCAAAGTGCTCCCGCTCGTTCAGGAGGCCCTGCATACGTGCCCCAAAATTGTCCTACTCATTCTGTGCGTGCCTCAAAGTGCTCCCGCTCGTTCAGGAGGCCCTGCATACGTGTCCCAAAATTGTCCGACTAATTCTGTGCGTGCCTCAAAGTGCTCCCGCTCGTTCAGGAATCCCTGCATACGTGTCCCAAAATTGTCCTACTAATTCTGTGCGTGCCTCAAAGTGCTCCCGCTCGTTCAGGAGGCCCTGCATACGTGCCCCAAAATTGTCCTACTCATTCTGTGCGTGCCTCAAAGTGCTCCCGCTCGTTCAGGAGGCCCTGCATACGTGTCCCAAAATTGTCCTACTAATTCTGTGCGTGCCTCAAAGTGCTCCCGCTCGTTCAGGAATCCCTGCATACGTGTCCCAAAATTGTCCTACTAATTCTGTGCGTGCCTCAAAGTGCTCCCGCTCGTTCAGGAGGCCCTGCATACGTGCCCCAAAATTGTCCTACTCATTCTGTGCGTGCCTCAAAGTGCTCCCGCTCGTTCAGGAGGCCCTGCATACGTGTCCCAAAATTGTCCTAGTCATTCTGTGCATGCCTCAAAGTGCCCCCGCTCGTTCAGGAGGCCCTGCATACATGCCCCAAAATTGTCCTGTTCATTCTGTGCGTCCCTCTAAGTGCCCCCGCTCGTTCAGGAGGCCCTGCATACGTGCCCCAAAATTGTCCTGTTAATTCTGTGCGTGCCTCAAAGTGCCCCCGCTCGTTCAGGAGGCCTTGCATGGGTGTCCCAAAATTGTCCTACTCATTCTGTGCGTGCCTCTAAGTGCCCCCGCTCGTTGAGGAGGCGTCAGCACCATTAAATTAAATTAAATAGAGAACAGCAGCAGCAGAATAAAATTAAAATTAGATAAATTTGGCATCAGCAGAACCGCCTCGACGCGTAGAATGAAACGGTGACCACGTCGACCCCCTCCGACCTACCACGCGTGCCCTGGGGGCAAAAATGTCGACTGCGAAGGGTAGTTTCAGTATACTGACAAATTGTTAACAATTTCAAAACACATCAGAACCATATCAAATAGGGGTTCGTTTGAAGCGTCTCGACGAGAAAATTACAATGGCACCAATGCCGCCGCCCCCAAATTTACCACGAGCGCTATTTTTGCAAAAAAGGTGCCTCAAAAATCAACTTTTTATTGGCTCATCCAAACATAGCGTTGTAGGGGTTCGTTTGAACCGTCTCATCGAGAAAATTACAATGGCGCTATCCGCGACCCGCAAAAAGGTACCAGGAGCGTTATTTTTGCAAAAAGGTGCCACAAATTTGTAACTTTTGATTCGCTGCTCGGAACATGGCGTTGTTGGGGTTCGTTGAAACCGTTTCGACGAGAGGAATCCAATGGCGCCATCGCCGACGCCGTCCCACGCACCATGTGCACGCGGAGCCACGCAAACGTGGTCTGGCCGCAACTCAGTGTTGCCTTATCCGAACCTAGTCGTGTTGGGGATCAAATAAAACTGCTTTGATAAGAAGAATTGATTCATGAGGGCCCTCAGACTCCATCTGTCAACGCACAACCACCCTGTAGAAGAGAATCCAATGGCGCGAGGGGTGAAGTTTTTGAACCTGGCACAAACCAAGGGTCAGGATTTGTGGACCTCATACAAACAAGGGGTGAGATTTGTGTCCTTCACCTGTGCAAGTAGTCAGATTTTTGACCTGCATGCCAGACAAGGGGAAGATTCTTGACTGTCAACCACAACCCTCGCTCTAATTGTGTCCTGCAATCCCCTTACCCCTGTCCCTCCCTCCCTACCCCTTAGATCTGTCCCTCCTGAAGCTTCTTGGTAGAGTTTCAGGAGCCGCTGCATACGTACCCCAATAAATGCCTTACTCGTTTTGTGCGTGCCTCAAAGTGTTTCCGCTCGGCGCTCGTTCAGGACCCATACGTGCTCAAGAATTGTCCTACTCGCCTCGTACGTTACTAAAAGGGGTTCGGCTCGTTCGAGAGCCTAAACATTCATGTCTCAAGGTGGACTACTCGTTTAAGTTGATTGGTTGATTGGCTCCACCAATAAAAAAGTAAGAGTATTTCATGTAAAAGTGCCTAAAGGCAGAAAGATGAATATGTTCCAGGTGTGGAGCATGTAAAAGCAAGAGTATAAAACGATATTCCTCTGGTGTAGCAAATGCGGCGCTTCGCGCCGCCCACCAATTTGTAAGAGAAATATTAGTAGGTACCGGCATTAACGACTTGAGCATCGGTGGAACAGTTGGTGGATCTTGAAGGTCCACCAACTTTGTTCGTAAGATCCACCAACACAAACGCATAGACACACGTGCACTGTGGAAGCGTCACAGACGCCCAAAGGCAAAATCGTGCCGTTTCTCGCTTGTCTGAAGTTGTTCGATGCAGGAAGAAGACGAGACGGCCGGGGAAGACGAGAAACTGTATTCTGGCGCACTTTTTCGCGTGATTCAAACGGGACACACCCTGGTAGATTGCGTTGACCGATAGTATACAGTCTTTCCGAAGGCAGAAATTGCGGTTGTGTGCGCGACCGAAGGGAAAGAACGCGAGTTTTCTGCTTTCCGGCGGCTCTCAGTGCGGTTCCGCCATGTCGGACTCAGTCTTTGATAGATTTGACGACGACGACGGTCGATCCACTCTTACGTTACTGCCAGTGAGCGCGAAAAGCTGTTCTCAATGGCGGCCAGTAGTCACGGTTTTGACTCCCGGCGCAGGTCGTCATCCCGCGAATTATTTCTGGTGTTCTTCTACTTATTTTTCACGGCGGATCCAGTTCTCGCCAGAAACTGCTGGTTGAGCTCATGTCGTCCTTGGCGCATGCACTCTTTTGAGATCGCCAGCGCCGGGCGCATTGAGCTTTTTCAGCCGTAAAGGCGTCTTCTTCGATTGTTGTTGTGTGTCGCGCCTTGCTTGAGTCAGGGGCGTAGCCAGGATTGGCAAGTGGGTGAGGCAAACAGATTTGGGGGGGGGGGGGAGGGTGGCACACATTTTTGCCGTTTCAGTGCTAACACGGGCAAATTTAGCGATGCAGGTAGAAATCCCGCTATTTTTGGCTTTGAAGGACCAGGCAAGTCGTCCGGGGGACGCAGTATACTCCACAAATTTGAACTCCTACGCACGGTCACTCCTCTGCTGTGTTGGCCTCCTGACACCCCCAATCGCAAAAGCAATGCTGAATTCGTGATCTACATCCCAAAATATCCCAGATTCGACATACAACACCCCTAGCTTCCTTTGGTCTCCGAGAACTGAAAGTCTGCACTTGGGTACGGTAGTATACAAATTCGTCACAACTATGTTCAAACATCATCTTTACACTGAACGGATGCCAAATTCGTAATCAGCGCCCCCGAAAACCCCGAAATCGAGCACAATACTGGCAAAGTCGACCCGACGCCCAAAATTCAAACCGACGCGGCAGGGATACTGAAGCTCTGCAAATTTTTCAAAAATACTTTTCTGGGCCAGATTTAAACGCAGAATCGTTTGAAAGCACTTTTGGAACGATTCGGCAACGCATTCGAGCGCTATAGACGCCGAAATGCGAAAATCGCAATTTTCGACCCCGGAGTCGAAAAAGTCGCAGTGTAAGAAAGTTTTTTGTGTTTCGCCCGATTTTTTCCGTTCTTGGCTCTTTCGGTAGAGGACATCTGGGAAGGAGCACCAAGAGTGGTCTCGCCGCTCTGGCTGCTACCTAGCTCGCACAGCAGCCCGTCAAAGTCGACCCGGGGCCAAAAATCGCGAATTTTTCAAATTTGGCACCAAAATGGGTCCCGCAACGATCCAATTCTTTTTTTCCGTGCTCGGCACTATCGAGGGCTACAACATATCAAAAGATAGTATATACCATTATATGCAACTTTTTCGAGTTCAACCTTGCCTAATGCATTTTTCAGTACTTTGAAAATTTAAATTTTTGAATTTCCCGCCAACGGGGTCCCGCAGCGTGACCCCATTTGTCGTGCACGCTGCCCACCCACTAGGCCTACCCAACGCAAAAGACAGTTTGCAAATCGGCCGCTGCACGCGCGAACGCCGTTGACTCAAAGTTTCTGCGTTTCGCGCACAATCGCTATATACTCCACACTTTTTATACTCCACAAAAAAGTGTGGAGTATATAGCGTTTGTGCGCGAAACGCAGAAAATTACAGTCAACGGCGTTTGCGCGTGAAGCGGCCGATTTCTAAACGGTCTTTTGCGTTGGGTAGGCCTAGTGGGTGGGCAGCCTGCACGACAAATGGGGTCACGCTCCGGGACCACGTTGGCGGGAAATTCAAAAATTTAAATTTTCAAAGTACTGAAAAATGCATTAGGCAAGGTAGAACTCGAAAAAGTTGCATATAATGGTATATACTATCTTTTGATATGTTGTAGTACTCGATAGTGCCGAACACGGAAAAAAAGAACTGGATCGCTGCGGGACCCATTTTGGCGCCAAATTTGAAAAATTCGCGATTTTTGGCCCCGGGTCGACTTTGACGGGCTGCTGTGCGAGCTAGGTAGCAGCCAGAGCGGCGAGACCACTCTTGGTGCTCCTTCCCAGATGTCCTCTACCGAAAGAGCCAAGAACGGAAAAAATCGGCCGAAACACAAAAAACTTTCTTACACTGCGACTTTTTCGACTCCGGGGTCGAAAATTGCGATTTTCGCATTTCGGCGTCTATAGCGCTCGAATGCGTTGCCGAATCGTTCCAAAAGTGCTTTCAAACGATTCTGCGTTTAAATCTGGCCCAGAAAAGTATTTTTGAAAAATTTGCAGAGCTTCAGTATCCCTGCCGCGTCGGTTTGAATTTTGGGCGTCGGGTCGACTTTGCCAGTATTGTGCTCGATTTCGGGGTTTTCGGGGGCGCTGATTACGAATTTGGCATCCGTTCAGTGTAAAGATGATGTTTGAACATAGTTGTGACGAATTTGTATACTACCGTACCCAAGTGCAGACTTTCAGTTCTCGGAGACCATAGGAAGCTAGGGGTGTTGTATGTCGAATCTGGGATATTTTGGGATGTAGATCACGAATTCAGCATTGCTTTTGCGATTGGGGGTGTCAGGAGGCCAACACAGCAGAGGAGTGACCGTGCGTAGGAGTTCAAATTTGTGGAGTATACTGCGTCCCCCGGACGACTTGCCTGGTCCTTCAAAGCCAAAAATAGCGGGATTTCTACCTGCATCGCTAAATTTGCCCGTGTTAGCACTGAAACGGCAAAAATTTGTGCCACCCTTCCCCCCCCCCCCCAAATCTGTTTGCCTCACCCACTTGCCAATCCTGGCCACGCCCCTGACTCAAGCAAGGCGCGCACACAACAACAATCGAAGAAGACGCCTTTACGGCTGAAAAAGCTCAATGCGCCCGGCGCTGGCGATCTCAAAAGAGTGCATGCGCCAAGGACGACATGAGCTCAACCAGCAGTTTCTGGCGAGAACTGGATCCGCCGTGAAAAATAAGTAGAAGAACACCAGAAATAATTCGCGGGATGACGACCTGCGCCGGGAGTCAAAACCGTGACTACTGGCCGCCATTGAGAACAGCTTTTCGCGCTCACTGGCAGTAACGTAAGAGTGGATCGACCGTCGTCGTCGTCAAATCTATCAAAGACTGAGTCCGACATGGCGGAACCGCACTGAGAGCCACCGGAAAGCAGACAAGATTAGTAGACGGGGGCAGAGCCCCTCGGGGCACTCCTCCCCTCTTTCAGAAGAATCTTGGGAGTTGAAGCATGCTGCCCGTTGATCAACGAGACATGTCAGTGAGACTTACTGGCCATTCTGGTCGCAAAACTAATAGCAAATTCGGAATTGTGACCCTCCAATACCCCCACATTCGACATACAACACACCTAGCTTCAGCTGAACTGACACCACCAGGTTTTCCACTTGAGGGCATGTATGGTGGCAAGCAAATTCTTCAGATATGGTCCCACAGATCTCAAAAAGAAAGGACAATGTCAAATTCGTGATCAGCGTCCCCGAAAAGCCGGAATCGAGTACTAATACGGTAGGTGCCCTGGACAAATCCGGCAACCAAATTTTTGAATTCAAATTTTCCGCCAAAAATACGCGTCGGACGAAAAAAGTGATTATAACACAAACAACGTATCTTTTGATGCTCTATCACGTGAAAGTCCAACTGACACCGCATTATCTCACCTGACCCCACTTCGCACCGAAATACCGAAAATTTGTTGAAAAAATTAAAATTTCGTCGAAAAATTGCTACCGCCGAAAGCTGAAAATCTCCTCCAGTGAAGATATTTGTAAACCTCAAAAACAGTGTTAATATCGTCGAAATCGATTAACGCAGCAAAAAATGGGAAACGTGGAACTTTTCAATTTCGACCAAAAAATCGATTTTTTTAAATTTTCACCCCAAATTTGGCCACTCCGAAAAAAGTGATCTACTACGAAGTTGTAGAGCTCGCCGGGTGCTATCGAATGGTCTTTGTCCCATTGCGATCTGAGGCCCCTACCGAAAGTTACGCTTGCCCGAAGTTTTGCCCGGAGTCCCGGAATCCAACTTTGGGTAATATTTCCCGGCCCGTACGACATCCGACCGGGAATCTGACGACGATTCGGGATGAGGCTATCCGAGTTCTTCAAATCGAGAAAATAAAGGACCATTACATTGTAGAACAAAAAAATGCCGAGCGGGAGATCGAACCCTACTTTTGGGTCGAAAAACCCGGTTTTTGGCACTCCGCTTTGCAAAAGCAGGAGTGCTATAGGGGGCGTCGGATTGAACAGAATCATCTTAACAGCTTTTCTCGCGCTACACAAATCGGATTTCCAAGCGGTTTTTTGCGTTAGATAGGTTGAGTCGACGCGCTGCGTGGACAAGAAACTATAAAATTCCGGTGGTGGAAGAATTTTGCGAAAATTCCAAAATTCGAATTTTTACTAAGTAAAAAAAGAACATCAGGGCATAACTTGCGCAAAAGTCGGCCGATTTTGGTGATTTTTGGATATGTTGTAGGTCCTTGGACCCTCTAGGCGGCACCGCCGGAAAGGGCTCCCTAGGTTGTCCGACGCGGGAGTACGGTAGAAAATTTGAATTTTCAAAATTTTTTCCGACCTTTAAAAAATCGTAACTCGAGTTTGCGACGGTGGATCCTCGCAAACTCTTCGATCCGGCAAGGACAATTGTATGACCTTTCGTTTGAGACCAAAACCGCCGAGATCGCTTTTGTCGTTCAGGAGATCTGCGGTGACAAAAGTGCCGGGTCCCGAGCGGAAAATTCCGAATTTCGACTTTGGGTGGAGTTTTGGCTTGGAAAGCATGCCTTTAGCGGTAAATTGATAATCGCAACGTGTTCTACGTCAAAAGTTGGTCTAGATGAAGTGTCATGACTATTTTGTGGTGCCGTATCCCGGCCGCGCCGAATTTTTGAATCCTGGGGTCAAATTTTCGAAATTGAGTTTTCACTTGTTTCGGGGGTTTTCGGCGACGCTGAACACGAATCCGGTGTTTGTTTTGCGATTTGGGACGCCTTTACGCTGATTTCGCAACCCGGCCGGCCAAAAATTGGGTCCTGGGGTCGAAATTTCAAGATTGAGTTGACAGTTGTTTCTGGGGTATTCAGCAGTGCTGAACGCGAATCCAGCTTTTATATTTCGATATGAGTTTCTTTTAGCCCGCTTTTGGCGTCAGAACACGCCCCAAACACGCCAAACTTGTCCAAACACATTCAAACACGTCCAACCTCCAAACTTGTCCAAACTTGTTCGAACATTGTCGTAGACACTGAACACGAATCCGGCGTTTGTTTTCGTGAAGGCTTATTACCGAGTAGCGAGACGAGCGACAGTCTGCTTTGCTTCGGCTCAAGCGGAGTGCCACCCTGAAGGTCCCCTTCAGCGTTCAACTAGTTGCTACCCAGCCCGGGCAGACCCGGACCCAGCCCGGCGGCGCCCCCACCATCGGATAGCCCAATGTCTTTTACATATTCGACCCAAAGCTCGTCTCGCTACGTTCTACCAGAACACTATTCTAAGCGTCCAAAGTTCGTCGGAGGTCGAAAAATCGGGTTTTTGGCAACTTGCCAAAAATCGGGTCCCGGACGGAAGTCGAGACCTTCGATGCAGGTTTTTCCATCCAGAGACCTATCGAATAAAAAAAATTTCGCCCCGACCGGCCAACTCTAGACCGACTTATGAACGTGCTCACTGGCTTCGCGCTCACTGGCAGTAACGTAAGAGTGGATCGACCGTCGTCGTCGTCAAATCTATCAAAGACTGAGTCCGACATGGCGGAACCGCACTGAGAGCCGCCGGAAAGCAGAAAACTCGCGTTCTTTCCCTTCGGTCGCGCACACAACCGCAATTTCTGCCTTCGGAAAGACTGTATACTATCGGTCAACGCAATCTACCAGGGTGTGTCCCGTTTGAATCACGCGAAAAAGTGCGCCAGAATACAGTTTCTCGTCTTCCCCGGCCGTCTCGTCTTCTTCCTGCATCGAACAACTTCAGACAAGCGAGAAACGGCACGATTTTGCCTTTGGGCGTCTGTGACGCTTCTACAGTGCACGTGTGTCTATGCGTTTGTGTTGGTGGATCTTACGAACAAAGTTGGTGGACCTTCAAGATCCACCAACTGTTCCACCGATGCTCAAGTCGTTAATTGAGAGAAAGCATTTTCGACTAAAATTATCCACACAAAACTGCGCAAAGGTCACAACGACACGCGGCAACATATTCGGCACACCTTAGCGTGTCGTTGTGACCTTTGCGCAGTTTTGTGTGGATAATTTTAGTCGAAAATGCTTTCTCTCAATTAATGCCGGTACCTACTAATATTTCTCTTACAAATTGGTGGGCGGCGCGAAGCGCCGCATTTGCTACACCAGAGGAATATCGTTTTATACTCTTGCTTTTACATGCTCCACACCTGGAACATATTCATCTTTCTGCCTTTAGGCACTTTTACATGAAATATAGTATGTATGTACATATGTATGCACTACAGGTTCCGCCGTTGTGACCGCTCAGTACATCATACTGTACATCACCATCAGTACACCGTAGCCCCCTCTCCATCTCGTCTGCCCCTCTACGTACGTTGTGTTCTTTGGGAACGTCGTCATGCATGACATTTGTCGTTCTGAGACCCTACAGAGCTGCCGCGAGAATACTTACCTTACAGTCGCGAGGCCGACGTACTTGACTGCTTCTTGCGGTCACCCAACGCTTTCCCCAGAGCCCTGATTCGGTGTTGTGTCGCGAGTGATAGAAAACGTGGCTTCTGACACGCAAGACACAAGCACACTACGCTTGGCCAAACTCTGCAGATTATGCCAATCCGTGCTGTACATGTGACTACACGTTAGTCGCATAGAGTATACCTATGGGACATGCGACGTCATTGTGAACGCATTGGGCCCGCTGACCGGAGAGTTAGTCAGTTGGTAAACATGACAGAATTCAAGTCGACAATATTTGTTGAGCCTAAGAGTACGGCGACGACGATCGATGCACTTGCGTATACACACACGTAGAGAAAAGGCGCTGTCTTGTCTATCTTGTGGGGTACCTACATATGTAGATAACATGGCCAATCCCGATTGCGCAACTCATCGCAATTCGCCTAGGTGAACTTTTCAATAAAAGCGATTTGTCTACTAAGAGTTATCAAGGCATCTCATGACTTGATGCGGTGTGGCGAAGAACGATTTGTGGAAGATGGATGTGACGTTGAGGACACTTGTGCGACACTTGGTGGGTGGCGTGATGAAGTCTCATCATTGTCTTTAGGCCAGCATAAATCAGTACATGGCTGGGTACGAGTCCGCCTGTGATGGTTTCACTTGCCGTTCTGACTACCTACCAGTGAGGTCGAACCTTGACACTGAGGCACGTATTGGCGCAGCTGAGTAGAACTAGAAGGCACAAGTAGACGGCTCTGTACGCCGTTTCGTCTGTGTGCTAACTCTTTTCAGCCAATCCGATGTCGCAGCTAGAGTTCGTTCAGCAGCCTATCCAGCTGTCATTACATGTGGCCGGGGGACAACTCTGACAACCGGGAAGTGGCGACGACCGCGGCGCGCGGTGTACGGCTCGAGGACGGTTTTAGTTAGAGGTAATGTTTTCTATTCGAGGTTTGACGAAAGAACGCGCTCGACGTCCCATCCCGTTTGGGGGAGGGGGGGGGGGCGGTCATATAGACTGAGAGAAATGTGCCCGTTTTGTCTGAGTACACGTCCACAAACCTACATATTTTCATGCGCAGACTCCGTCCGACTCCTTCCGTAAGTATGTATGTACGCACGCAATGTGCACCCTAAAGTATTAACACAGCCTATCGGACGACGGCGCGGTCCGCAAAGAATGACAGCCGTGTCGGCAGAGCAGACCTACCCTTCCTAGTAGTACTGCTCTACTCTACAACAGGCGTCTCTCGCTGCTCTCTGTCCGCGAACAACAACCAAAGAAAACAATGGCGGAAGCGACAGGGACAAAGAAGGCGACGGAAGGCCAGTTCGACAGTCTGGAGGAGCTGCTGCAGAGGAACCTGAAAGGGGAGGACTTCGACGAAGTCTGGAGAATGCTCTACGGAAAGCGGCACAGGTTGAGCGAGTTTTGGGGATGTGCACATAAAATTGGTTGTTTGCGCGCAAGGCACAGTCCAAGTATTGTTTGAGCAGCTCTTGCGGTCGACTATGGACGGACCGTGAATGTATCGTATCGTACCGCTTATTGCTTTCATTCAGCCAACTCGATTTGCCCCAGGCGGCTAGTAATCAAGCGGACAAGAACTCCTTTCAACTCGCCGGCTACCGAATCATCGCGGCTGACGAGCAGACGAGAGCTCCCAGAGTGGTGCGCGTGTGTTGTCGGCCATCAGCAGACGACCAATTATGCAGTCAGGTATAGTACGTACATTAGGTATTTGTTGTTCGTTCCACTGCAGGTTCGAATCGGCGCTGTGCAGCATTCCATAGTTCTGGAGACGACGGCCCCGCTGGTCCAACAGCGACAGGCGATCTTCGACAAAGTCGAGAAGATCATTGAGACGGCCGGCCTCTGCGGAGTCAACATTCTCTGCCTTCAGGAGACATGGCGTGAGTTTGATCAAAGCCGCACTAGCCCGTCCGATGCAGTGTTTTCCATTATATTCTGCCAAACATATTACCCCCTTGAAGCAATGCCGTTCGCCTTCTGCACGAGGGAGAAGCTGCCATGGACAGAGCTGGCCGAGTCCGCTGAAGACGGGCCCTCAGTACAGTTCTGCCAAAAGGTTCCACCCTACTGACGTTAGACTGGGAAGCGATAGGTTTGACAATACGTCCGTGCCTGTTATACCCCTCCCAGCTGGCCAAGAGGTTCCACATGGTGATCGTCTGTCCCATTCTGGAGCGCGACCACTTTTACGGCGAGGTTATCTGGAACACGGCTGTGATTGTGTCCCAGGAGGGCAGGGTGCAGGGAAAGTCGCGCAAGAACCACATTCCCCGCGTGGGCGACTTCAACGAGTCCACATACTACATGGAGTCCACCTTGGGACACCCCTGCTTCCAGACCCCCTGGGGTGAGAGGCTCATGATGGGTGTTCAGAATCTTACAGTCTCGATGTTTCGGCCATCACACAATTCTGTCAGTGATAACAACTGAAGCAATACCTATCTCCGGAGACAGAAAGAACAAAACCACGACATCGATTGCAGGCAAGATCGCCGTCAACATCTGCTACGGGCGCCACCACCCCCAGAACTGGATGATGTACGCCCTGAACGGGGCCGAGATCATCTTCAATCCCTCGGCCACTGTCGGCGCGCTCAGGTTGCACTGATATGATATGCATTAACAAGAGCGAAGTCGAAGAATGCTGGCTTCCCCTGTAGCGAGTGTAAGCATGGCACCATTAGGATGCCATGCACTAGGCCATCGTACCGTTAACCCCACCTACTTAGGTAGTACCAATTGCGGGTGGGTTAACCCCATATAGAAAGAGTGACACCATAGCTTGTGATGAATAGTGGTAAGCTTAACCACATAAAACTTGGGGGATTCAAGTGATTTCAAAAGTGTTGAGTTAACCTAAGGTTTAGCGTCTGTTTCGTAGTATAAAACGAACCATTCTCTAGCTGACTGGCTGTCTAACAAATCAATTGGAGAATTTCTAATCCAACATGCCGTTTACCTGTGAGTTTTGCGATGGAGTTTATGCTAGCGAAGACAGTCTGCACCGTCACAAGCGCAAATTTCACAAGCACGAAGTAGAAGACGAGGACGATGACGACAGTGTGAATGGCGATGGAGACAAAGGCGACGATGGTGTCGACAGCATTCCCGACGAAGTTGAGATCATTGGAAGCGCTGTCATGAAAGCCATAGAAGACATGGAGGATATCACTTCTGTACAAGAAATTCTGGAG
>JASAMZ010002268.1:0-13837 GCA_030248115.1 Linhomoeus sp. GSCO2_2 | reverse complement strand
TATAATATTGGCAAAGTCGACCCGACGCCCAAAATTCAAACCGACGCGGTACGGATACTGTAGCTCTGGAAATTTTTCAAAAACACTTTTCTGGGCCAGATTTAAGCGCAGAATCGCTTGAAACCACTTTTGGAACGATTCGGCAACGCATTCGAGCGCTATAGACGCCGAAATGCGAAAATCGCAATTTTGGACCCCGGAGTCGAAAAAGTCGCAGTGTAAGAAAGTTTTTTGTGTTTCAACCGATTTTCTCCGTTTATGGCTCATTCGATAGAGGACATCTGGGAAGGAGCAACAAGAGTGGTCTCGCCGCTCTAGCTGCTACCTATCGCGCACAGCAAACCGTCAAAGTCGAAAAATAGCGAAAAATCGCGAATTTTTCAAATTTGGCGCCAAAATGGGTCCCGCAGCGATCCAATTCTTTTTTTGCCGACTCGGCACTATCGAGGGCTACAACATATCAAAAGATAGTATATACCATTATATGCAACTTTCTCGAGTTCTACCTTGTGTAACCCATTTTTCAGTACTTTGAAAATTTAAATTTTTGAATTTCCCGCCAACGGGGTCCCGGAGCGTGACCCCGTTTGGTGTCCACCCTGCCCACCCACTAGGCCTACCCAACGCAAAAGACCGTTTGCAAATCGGCCGCTGCACGCGCGAACCCCATCCGGTCCAAGTTACTGCGTTTCGCGCACAATCGCTATATACTCCACACTTTTTGTGGAGTATAAAAACCACTCACACTATGGACGATGAGGCACATGACGGCCTTGGGTACCAAATCCCTTATGGTCTTCTTGACAATGCGCATGTAGGAGTCGACCAGGTTGCGTATGGTCTCCACCTGACGCTCCAGTTGGGGGTCCAGACTTTGCGTCTCCTCCGGGTGCGCGTTGCCCTGCAGATGATATGATGAGAAATAATATGACACAGTCTGTAAGCAATGAATTGAGAGTTGAAGAAAATACAGCGCTGTGATGCACCTACACCACAGTCTGTAGCCAGTATCAACTGCAACTTGAAGAAAATGATATCTACGCTGTGAAGTAATTATTACAGGGAAGACCAAGTATGCACAAAGCTCGACTCTTAGGGCAGCTATGTGTGATAAGTGAAACTGTCAGTTGTGACAGCATTGTTTCACATATTGCAATAGACAGTCAGAATGTCTAACAACCGTAGCTCAGTATTGTTTGCATTCGCACTTCACAGTGTCCTTTCCAAAAATACCTTTCCAAAAATACAAAATTTCAAATTTTAAAATGAAAAAAATCCCCCAACCTGACTGTCCTCCGAAGGTTCCTCCTTGACTGGGTAGACCCCAGCCCTTAGTAGGCTCGCCTTCCAGGCGTCCAATTCGTCTTGGGAGCTGGCTGACAACTCCAATTGGCGATTGTCCTTGTAGATGTTTCTGAAATTATTATTTTAAATTTCATTAAAACTATTTCTTGTGTATATTGCGCTCCCAGCACTAGTAACTAGCCAGCAACGACACAGAGTTTGCAGGGTGAGGTGAGGTGCATGCAAGCAAGCTGGGGAGTGCTCTTATGCTTATGTCTTACGACATAGGATCGTATGCCATACTGTATACCTGGGCTGATTGGTCTTGCGCGAAGCGATCATTTGGCCCAGATTGGAAGCGGACAGGCTAGAGGTCAGGCCACTACTGACGCCACCGCCACCAACGCTACAAACACACACTACTCACAACACAAAAAACTCAAAATACTACAAAATATCAACACTTCGCATGCTCATGCAAAGTAATTATTAGTCAACGAATTTTCATTTCGCACACACAACAAAACCGACTCACGCACTTTCTGGAAAGGGCCATAAGCAAGGGGGAAAGTCGTATTTTTAGGCCAAAACCGCAAATAAATGTGTATAAAAACAATAAAATAAACCCACTTTCCGTCCGGATAGAAGAGGGCGAATTTGTGCGAGCGCGACATGAAGCCGCTCTCGAGATCCCTCAGCTTCACTCCGTCCAGTGGCAGCATGAATTTCTTGTCCTTCTCCTGAAGAAAATTAATCAATAAATCAATCGAATTTTGAAAGCAAAGACGTCAGAAATTTGAGGCCACAGAATAACATATGCGAAGGTTCACAATTGCGAAAATCACTTACAATATGTGAGTGCCACTCTAATAGGACACTCTAATAGCAGATACCCCCCACCCCCCTCAAAATAGCCCCACCCTCGAAAGGGGTGGGGGGATCTTAGAGTACTCAAACTTACCGTAAGTTGTAGTATTTACGGCAAGTTTGAGACGGCGCCGCGCACTAAGAACGTTATCCAATCAAAAATCACCAAAGGAGCAGTTTGTGCCAATATTTTGCGATTGTCGGAGGAAAAATTTGAAATTTTTTTACACAAATCTGACTATAATAATTAATCCAAAATTCCTACAAATTCACCTCCTCATCCTTGAACCAGGAGAGGCTCTCGGAAGTGAGGACGAACCAGAAGTCCCTGCTTCCCCTGAAGGTGCCCCCCGGTGTGCAGGGCCAGATAGCCCTTGCGTATCACCTGATTGCCCAGGTTCTTCTTGGTTTGCGCTGTGGAGGCCTTCGCTTCGGCGCTGAAAATGAATTAGGAATGATGATGAACAGTACGTGGGGCAATTCGATTCGCATTAGAAGTTTGTATCACTCACAGAGAGGAACCCAACTGCGGCCGATATTCGCGCCCCGTTGGAAAGATAAACACGCACGCAAGCGGGCGCACCACAACCAGTGGCGGATATAGGATGTGCGAATGCATGGAGGGACGAAACCCTTAGATGGGGAACCAAGATGGTACAAAATTTCGTAGACATTAGTGGCAAAGTTTCGTGCAAAGTCGCAAACTTGCTTGAAATTGCGTCACTTGCAAAATTATTCAACCATTTTTGGGTTGTCGGCGTAAAATTGTCTACCGTAAGTACCGGAAGCAAACATCGTTGCCACTTTCGGCCTCTTCTGTTGAAAAATTGCCTTAAATTCCGCCGCCGACAAACTTTTTTGCCTGGACGTGCAACGGCGCAAAAACTTTCCCAAAAGGGGAAATGTGGTGAAGCCGGGGGGGGGGGGGGGGGGCGGACGCACAAATCATCAAAGTGGCACTGGTCTCAAGTTCTACTGCTAGAAGATTAGGAATTGGTTGCTTGTATCGTGCCTAAAGGGAAGTTCAAGTTACAGAGAGAGGCAAATCTAAGCACCACGGGCATAATTTCGACATCTCTATTCAACCTATAATCATTTGCTACGTACACTACCCACAGTATCAACAAACCGAACGAACAGTATCAACGTGATCTTTGTGTGTGGACCGTTGAAGCCTAACCTGGACCGAATTCTTTCAAATGATTTGTGCCGTAACCAAGAAAGTTACAAATTCACATGTCACAGGCGAAATCTTGCCTTCTTGTAGGGGCGAGGGCCCAAATTTTAACTGAATTCTGAATTATAGATATTAAATAACTGCCAGAGGCAATCTTTTGCAACATTTCAAGTGCCACAGGCGAAAATTTTGTCAATTGTGAGGAGAAACTGCGAAAAAACATGCCAACTTGGACGTAACGGGGACGTTTCATGGTTTTTGAAAATTTCTATTTTATGCCCGGACCGGACCGGACCAAATTTTGCCCGGACCGTCCGGACCAGCCAGACCGGGCCTTACAGCTCTAACCTGCAGATGTTGCAGCGCACAACAATCATTCCAACACTCGATCAATTCCCCCTCCCCCTCTGACTTGCTGAATCCAATGAAGTCCTCGTGGTTGGTGTTCATGTAGGCCAGTTCATACTCCACCAGATAGACGAGCTGCTCCTTGGCCTTCGTGTCCCTCTGCAGCACCTGACTCGACACGATGCGCTCCACCTCCTCACGCAGACGGGGATAGCGACTCATCTGTGAGATTGATGCATGGACAATGGAGTGGAAATGTAGAGTTTTTCATTCTTCTTTTTAAAGTTTCTTGTTTAGAAGGACATTTGGATACTTCAACATGACTAATTAATTTCCTTTGTTAATTTTAATAAATTCATTTCTTGACGTTTGAAGTGAAAACTAAATTCCACATCTGTGTGTCGAGTGAACCATTCGGTCTTCGGATGTGTGGAGGCAAAGAGAATGAGGAGGGGACGGAGGAGACCAAAACTTGGAAGGGAAGAGGGGGGGGGGGGGGGAGGAAGACAAGGGGCAAAGTTGGAGAGAAGAGGGGAGAGAGAGCACGGTAGGGAGTGGCAGCTGGCCGGGCGGGGGGACTGTTCCATCCAATTTCACTCATACCTTCTCCGTGGTCTCCAGGATGACCATAGTCAACTCTTGCAAGACCAACTACACACAGATGAGTGCCGGGGCCTTCAGTCGCTCGATCTGCTTCTTCACTATCGCCTCGAAGGCCATGTCGGGCGTGAACAGACCCACCCTGCAGATTAGATTATTTTATGATGTTCGCCCGGGATTTAATTCGAATCCGCTTCCGTATGCCGTGTATGTTCCTGATGGCGAAGTGGATCTCGCGGCGCATCTCCTTCTCGTCGATTTCCATCTACAATTCTACTTCTTTTTGGCGCCAAATTCAAAAATTCAAATTTTACTCAAACCTTAACGATCTCGAAGGGGAAGCGCTCGTGGAATAGGCGGTTGATGCGCGCCCCACCGGAAAGCTCCTGAGTGCTGACGTCTTTGCCAGAAGAGCCCTCTATGCTTTTTTCAAAGTCGGTCGTGAACTGTTGCACCATTCTGAAAGGGATTTTGGTCAAAATTTAGCACTCAAAGTATTGTAAAAATTTAGAACGCAAAACATTTGTGAAAATATAGGACGCAAATGAAAATCTGGAACTAAAAGTGTTTGTGAAAACTTCGAACGCAGAGTTTTTGGGCGACTTTCTACTGTAAACATTTTTACCCCGGATTGGGGCGTAGAAGTTCCCCTGTTTGCAGCAAAATCTTTCAGACATTTGCTATGGCCCCAAATAGGCAAAGGTGGTTGCCATATTGTATTGTTACCAGTTTTGTAATATGTTACTGTAAACCCTCTGAACCACTGACACGCAATGTCAGGCATGCAGGGTATAAGTCTTTAGTAAAAATATTTTGACAATCTACGGGGTTGAAAAAATTGCATCACAATCAAAATTCGTTGCAGTTTCTCTTTAATTCCTTATCACATACTGCAGCATGGCCTTAGTTTTGCGCGAGGGGTCGTCGGCTCTAAATTGTTTGTACTCCGCCACGTCTTTCTCCATGGCTATCAGCTGTTTCTGGATGCGATCGCGCAGTTTGGGCATCACGTCGCTGGAAAATTTGCGTTTTTATACATAAAATTCACGAAAAAATGTTCCCAAAATCGTGAAAATACCGAATGTGGTTGGTGAGCTGTTGGTTCAGCGCCTTCTGAAGGTGGGGAGTGCCCAGGCGGTCGGCCATGTGCCTGAAAATTTTTTAGATTTATAGAAATTTAAATATCGTAACTCCTACAATAAGCGCCCACCTTTGTTAAGCACCAGTAGTACTAGCGTACAATGCTCTGTGACGATTTCTAACACAATATGCGGGCATCTATGACAGCGCGACGACTACTGGTAGGTGTTTTGATCGAAAGCACAACGGTTTCAAAGTAAAATCTATGCAAATGTACACAAAAAGTGTGACAATAACTGGACAGTCTTGGGGGAAACTTTGGCACTCTCGAGGGGTCGCGTGAATAAACGCCCCTCCACTGGAGGTAGTTTGAAAAATAAGCTCCCTCCCGGGCGTTTATTGGAGTGTATACGGTATTTCGAAAAAAAAAAAATTCTACACACCTGTAGGAGGGATGGCTGAGAAAAAATTTCCGCTCAGCGTCCAGCGCCGCGCGAATGTCCTTTCGCCCTTCTATATCCTTCTGACTGCGATTCACCACGCCGATGTAGCCTAATCGATAAAAAAATCGATATTTTTTTCAAATCAAAACAACAAAATTCACACAACACCTCTTCTCAAAGTGAATGTGCGATTCTCCAGGATCTCTCTGGCGTCCGTCCCTTCGTCCATCAGGTCCAGCTTTGTCAGCACGCCGATGGTGCGCAGACCTGGGAAATTGGCGAAAATGTTTCAAAAACTTGTAGTTCAAAACTTGTATTACGACAAACGAGTTTTGAAACTAGCAGGATAGCGAGTTTGTTCGGCCTCAGAATACTTCGAACACCTAGGATTGCAAAATTCACATTCAAACACCCAAAATTGCATAACACACATTCAAACACCAAAATTGTAAAATACACAACTGCAGCACACTAAATCCAAAACCGCGCAACCGCAGCACACCAAATCCACAACCGCCGAACCAAAGCACACCAAATCCAAAAATGCACATCCCAAGCACACCAAATCCAAAAGTGCACAAACCCTGGGGATCCACTTCCCGGGCCAGTTTCAGAGCGTCCGAGGTGGCCAGATCGCTGTTGGCCGGAGTAACGGCCAATATCAAACAACTGGGCTGCGTGATGAACTGCAGCAGCATGTCCCGAATTTGGTGCTCGATGTCCGGGGGCTGGTCGCCCACCGGCACCTTGGTCATGCCCGGCAGGTCGACCAGGGTCAGGTCCAGCACTGGACAAAGAGTGAGGGCGGAATTCGGTCCATGGTATACTGTACTGTTTCCTTTCCAACAGTGGCGTAGCCAAGAGGGGGGCAATAGGCACAAATGCCCCTCTACCCAGATACCGGCAGAGCCCCCCTCCCACCCACCCCCCCCCCCCCCCCCCAGATGCGGTGAAGTAGAAAATACAGTAGAAAAAACGTTGCCTGCGGCGCTATTAATAGTAGAAAATTTTGCCTGCGGCGCTATGTATAGTAAACATTTTTGCCTGCGGCGCTGTAGATAGCGAAAATTTTTGCCTGCGGCGCTAAATTTGCGGAAATTTCCACTAAAACAGCAAGATAATTTTGCCCCCCTCCCCCCAATTTTTCCCCTCCTGACTACGACTCCTGACTACCTTTCAAGTGTCCCCAAGCACCTCCCTCCCTCCCCCTGACCTCCCTCTCCCCTGTCCTCCCTCCCACTCCCCCTTCCTCCTCCTTCACCCCACCCCCCCCCCCCCCCCACCCAATCCACTCTCACCATTGGGACTGTGGACCCTGAGGTTGATGGGCAGTGGTGATATTCCCTTGTTGGTGCCCGTCACTCTATCCGTCTCCGCCTCTATCTCCCTCCTGATCTGGTCGAAGTCCGTGAACAGCTGACCCTTCTTGTGCAGGAACTCCCCGTATTCTGTAGAGAGTGTGATGATGATGAACCGTAATGTGTGCACAGATTTTGAATCTGCCAGCTACAGTACCCTGTCTGGGGTCGTTGATCAGCTGGAGGACCAGAGGCCTGCGCGTCACGATCCCACTGCCCCGAGGTAGGAAGTCCCTGCAATGGGAAGTGGTGTGAGTGACATGCTGTGATATTGACGCTTTGAATGTTCTCTGCATGATGTTCATACATCTGTAGTTGTGTTGGTGATATCTGCACGCGTTGTGAAGTGATTCGCATTCCCCGTCCCCAATTCTTCATTTCTTTGACACAGCAGTGCTTTCCAGAATTCCTTCCAACCTTTCCCCAACTCTGGTTCCCACACACCTACATACACACGTGTTCATGTGTGTGGGGGAAACCTTCCCTCTTCCAGTGAGGGAGAGAGCGCCTAATATTGCTGATTGACTGGCAGCCGAGGGAGAAGGGAAGGACAGGGCGCTTTAGAAAGGCGCTCCACTCGCCTACACGCTTCCCTCCTGTTCGGAGAGCTTCGATTTCTCTCCCCCCCCCCTCCTTTGGTTCACTTGGCGCCCTATTTGACCACAGCAGCAGTCCTTGAGCCCGTCTACTAGCCAGTGGAGGAAGGAAGAAAGAAAGGCTGCCCGCCTGCCCGCCTGAGGCTTTCCCATGACACGCCCCGAGGCTATATCGAAGGCTGGGGGGGGGGGGGAGGGCCCCCCCCCCCCCCCTCCCTTGCTTCGCCTCCTAGCTCGCTCGACGGAGAGTTACAAGCGTTGCCTTGCCGATCCCTGGGAAGAAATCGGTTCCTCCTACGACTGGACTTCTTTGCGAGACTGTGAACCCTACATGCGTGCCGTATAGATGCTCTTTTCGCTAGCACAACTTCTATGAAGACAAGTTCTAGCACAACTTCTATGTGACCTCGTGTGAAAACGCTGTGAATAGTCAAAATCGTTTCTCATGTTCGTTTAGTCTACGATTTTCACTCTACGTGTCCAACAAAGAGTTAAGCTTGGAATTCAGTCGTCTTTCCCAAGGAAGGAGGAGAAGAAACAGCAACGTGGTGCCTACTAAGCCGTCAGTCGATGTCAGAGTCAGATGCTGAATGCCAAACGACCCCAAAACACAATCCTTTCAACAGCCCATTGAGCCGCCTCTGATTCGTCGCTAGTGAAAGCATACGTTCTTTCGTTCGTTCCCTTGCGCTACCAAGCATGAAGCGTGTGCGTATATAGGCGCTGTGGTCGTCAGGTGTCGAATTTCAGCGCGCGCGCGCCGGGAAAAAAAGCGTCCCAAACCTCCCCTCGCGCTTATATGGCGGCGCCGCTAGCTCTCAAGCGCAACGCTTGATGAAAATGTCAAGCTCTCAACACTTACATGCATGACACACATTCTACCTGCCCTAATTTGGGGGGGGGGGGGGGGGCAACGTAGCTCAAAATTGGCATAGGAGTTGGAAAACAAAAGATACTACAGGGGTTCAAGAGCATTGTCAGTCGCGGAAACAACACGTTTGGCAACACAACAACAGGGTTGGAAGATGGGGATGAAGGGGGGGGGGGGGGGGGGGGGGGGGGGGTAAGGGTTGTCCTGTGGAGCTGCCCAGATGTCAAGTGGAGTTGGCGGAAGGGGGGGGGGGGGCGTGGGGCACAAACAAACTACGCACGGTTTGATTTGCTTACTGCGCCCAACCACCCAATATGTGCCACTGGTGGAAGAAGGGGGGGGGGGGGGGGGGGGGCTGGAGCATGAAGTTCGTCCCCCCCCCCACCCAACCCCTCCACAATAACAACACAACACGGGGGGGGGGTGACAGGCAGCGCCAGATCATGGCCGAACAGGAACAGAGTTCGCTCACTGCGCGCTTGTATTACAGTATCTTTCTGTCTGTGTAAAAGAAGGCCCATATTCAAAAACTCACTTTCCCACGAAGTTCTCCAGAACTGACGACTTGCCGGCCGACTGCCCACCCACGACGGCGATCTGGGGAAGGTCGAAGGCCAGCGGCAGGCCCATCTTCGTGAACGCGTCCTGTGGAGAAATTAATCCCGGGCGATCATAATGTTGCGCGCACGCCGTTTGTCCTAAGGACGACAAAAACACTAATATTAGCCTTAGGTTTGCAGCTTCGGGCCTCTTTTCGTGGTTTGACACTGACAGGCAGCATAGTCGCTAGCTAATTGAAACAATTTAGAAACAAAACACGACGGTACAGATGAGAATATCGAAATCCTTATTCCCTGCAAAGAAATCCAAACAAGAACACAATTTCGCACCCACCTGCAGCCGATTCACCATTGGAATCAGCTGCTGCATTCCCTCGTTGACCCAAGCCATCTTGGCGAAATCTGGTTCGCTTTGTCTTGCACAAAATTAGGAAGATTTCGGTTCCGCCTACAGTAACCGACGGCTGCGCCGCCGGCCCTTCCGGCGGAAGCACAGTTTTACCTACGTTACGTTCCAAAATTCATGGACCAGTATCCAAGAGACCCAAATAGCCCTCAACACAGTGAAGCAATGCCAAGGGTTTATTGCGCTCAACATCACGAATCGGAGAGTACAGGTGCAGTGCAGACACACGACGACGACAGCACTAACTACGACAATAACGCGAACGATAAACGCGTAAAACGGTAAATACGGACAGAGCGAAGTCACACAAAACTTCGCCAAATTCCGCCGTTGGCCACAGCAGGCAGCTGGCAACCGATGAAGCTCCAGGCGGGAAGCTGAAAGCTGAAAAAGCACGAGAGAATCGCCTAAAACCCGCCAGTTTACAACTACGCCGAATAGTCAACCAAAGGCGCAAAATTCTACGGTACATGTGGACAAAAATCTCCGAAAAAGCGCCAACGACAGCGCCGAGAAACACTTCGGCCTCGAAACATACCGTATCCGCGCCAACGCGGAAGGAAAGAGGCAAAACGGCAACAACAAGGCGTCACACGTCAACCAAACGCGCACTCCGATAGTGCGCACTCTCCAAAGCGACAGTCAGATCCAAAAGACGACCGTCCGAACCAATAGAAACAAGAACGTCGAATAAACTGGAGGCACAAAAGAATGACAAGCCAAAAGTGCTGCAAACGGACAACTTGAACACCAAAATTGAGGTTCGAATCGCACCTGACAAACTGTTAAACCCAAAGCTTCGGAGCTTCGAAGAACAAAGAAGCGGAATTAGAACATCGAATAGTCTAGCTTTGGCCCCACGCGACCCACCCCAAAACATTGAATCAATCCCTCGCACGTCATCAAATCCTCATCATGAGGAACCGAAACGCCGGCCATGTGCGCGCTAAGCGCCAATTCCTTAACCAAATCTGGCAGGGTTGGATACCGTATCCCACAAGTACCGTATCTCTTGTGAAAAGCGGCTCGACGACTTGGAGACCGCCACTAACTCCAAAGCTGCTCCCAGCCAAGACCTTGCAAACCAAGGTAATGTAAACAAGAGAGGGATGGGCCAGGGTGGGGAAATCTCCGATTTTACGTGAGCAAACCCTAGAATGACGAGATTCTTCCGAACGAACCGCCCAAGTGAACACTCCATTCCCAAACGCTGACAGCGTACTGTAGACACGAATTTTGAACTACACTCCGGCAAAACTCAACTTCCGCCTACAGTAACCGACGGCTGCGCCGCCGGCCCTTCCGGCGGAAGCACAGTTTTACCTACGTTACGTTCCAAAATTCATGGACCAGTATCCAAGAGACCCAAATAGCCCTCAACACAGTGAAGCAATGCCAAGGGTTTATTAGAATAAGCAAAGGCCGGAGGGCAACGTTGCCTCGCCTGCCTCCAAATACTGGAACATATAACGGGACAGCGACGAACGCTTTCCAAGGAATCCCCCATTGTCAACTGCTAAGATCAAAGAAAGGGCGACGCACGCCAACAACCTCAGAATCCACCACGCCGCTCGCTGCCTCAGCGTCCCAGAAACTCTGCGAGCCACCAAAACTGTCTCTAACACACAAATTGACCCAAGGCCCAGAGGAACATCGGCTCAGGTCACACCTGCAAGCGAGATCAAAGACTATCTCTCATAGCACGGCCGCTACGCTAGTGCTATCATGACAGACATACTGTAGACAACACAAAACACGAGATCCCCTATAAAGCAGCGGCGCCCAAACGTCCTGCGCCCGAACGGCGGCGTCCAATAAGACTGCGCCCAATCGACAGCGCCCAACCGGTGGGGCCCAATCAACAGCGCACGACAGAAACGCCAAATCGACGGCGCCCAATCGGCGGCGCCCAAACTGCAGCGCCCAAGTAGCGCCAAACGGCGGCGCCCAAACGGCGGCGCCCAAACGGCTGCGCCCAATCGGCTGCGCCCATACGAAGGCGCCCAAACGGCGGCGCCCAAACGACGGCGCACAAACGGCTGCGCCAAAAAGACGGCGCCCACACGGCGGCGCCCATTCAACAGCGCCTGACAGACAGCGTCCCATCGGCAGCGCCCAATTGAGGGCGTCCAAACGGCGGCGCCCAAACGGCTGCGCCCGAACGGCCAAACGGCGGCGCCCAAACGGCGGCGCCCAAACGGCTGCGCCCAATCGGCTGCGCCCATACGAAGGCGCCCACACGACGGCGCACAAACGCCTGCGCCAAAACGACGGCGCCCAAATGGCGGCGCCCATTCAACAGCGCCTGACAGACAGCGTCCAATCGGCAGCGCCCAATTGAGGACGTCCAAACGGCGGCGCCCAAACGGCAGCGCCCAATCGTTGGCGTCCAAACGGCGGCGCACGGCTGCACCCACACGGCGCCCAAAAATACAATCCGATAGACTGCTCGCTTTCCCATCAACTTGCAGTCAGAAGCCCTGAGGGAAAACATAAGGTCGCAAACATAATGTCGCACCACCCTTCAAGGGTACTTCACTGAGCCCGTTCCCAACAGGAATAATCTAATCCAAGGCAAAAAGGCCTTGGAGCGATCAAAATCGACCAAAATTGAACTGCGCCGGCTGCTGAACCAAGAAGACATCACTATCAAACTGCACCGAAAACCGGCCTAATAGACATCTCACAAGCGACTGGAGGCCTTCCAACAAGAAGCTCCTTCATCATCTGACAACCTAGAGAGACACTCTCTGCAGTCAAACAGTGGCGCCCCTCTTACGATCCAAACGCCGTGTCTCAGCAATACCCAATTACCAACACAAAAGCATGGGCACCAGCTTACCAGCAGCTTGCAACCGCTCTCGATCCAATCTCTGACAGAGTCTCGACCAAAGCCTCCATAATCCAACACCTCGTCCGACCACACGGTACAGAAGCCTCGACTACAGCAACACAAAATCGTCCAGATTCACACGCATGGACGACAGATTACAAGCGGCTTACAGCCGCACGGTGGCCAACGGCCTCATAATAGCCCTGACAGGGCAGCCCCGACTGGGCCTCCACCGTGGACGCGACGCGCCTGGTGGGCATCACAAACACCAATCCACAATGAATACCCAACCAATCTAAACACGACACCGGAGACAACACGCACTTCTCCGGTGCAAAAGAACCAAGTCCAACGAGATCTCCTCCAAGACGGCCGCCGCCTCCTCTTTCAGGCCGATGACTTTGAAGCGTCGTCTGGGAGCAGAGACACTCTCCTGTCTTCTCGAGCGACGCACCAATGGGCGACAAAATGCAGTATGCAGAAAGACTCTGAAGCCAAACCAAAGGCCACACCTTGATTGCCAAGACTAAGGGCGATCGCCCAAATCCTAGGACTCAGGATAAGACATACAAAGACACCAAGCAAGTTCCACGCGGTGATAACTGATAATCATTCCAAAAATATAGGTTGCCCATGAAGACATTTTAGGCACAAGATCCAGACAACCCTCCAAAGTGCTGAGCGGACAGAAAGTCGTTCAACTCTGACAAATCCCATATCGACCTTGGATACCTAGGTACTTGCGATCGATCAACTCGGACAAGTGAAAGTCCATTATCAGCCTGAACCTATGCGGCTCCATGGCGACGGAAAGAAGGCTAATTACCAACGGTCTATCATTCTTGAGCCTACAAATTATCAGACAAATCCATTGAAGGTAAACCCAGCTTGAAACAGCAACAAATACCCCTCCTCTAACATATTCACGACATATTGACCCTTAGCTCAGACTCCACCCGGGAACAACTTTCCCAATACGGTAGGTGCTCTTTAAGCCACCCTACTAGCGCATCATCCACCTGTCTTTCGCCTCTGTAAAAGTCCACGAATGGACAGACGAGTTCGGCGGGCTCCTCCCTAGCTGCCCCAAACCGGATCTGCTGTTCGGCCTTGGCGCCGCCTGCCCAGCGGTGGGCGCCTGTCTGGCGAACTTCCAGGGGACACTCTTGCCGCGTGTGGCCACAGACGCTGTAGATGTAGCGCTTGGCGGAAAAGGCGACCCCGCCAGCCAACGAACTCGCCGCCCTGCCGCTGGAAGACGTACCTGCCATTAACAAAGGCACTCTTTACATGCCTTGCCTTCCAAAGCCAGAAACGGCAAAAACCACAAAATTCTCGGACAGAAACTCAGAAAAGCCTAATCAACGCTTGAAAAACGTCGTCCCACTGCAGGCCTAGCGGCCTCCGGCCTTCT
>JASAMZ010002267.1:10000-12697 GCA_030248115.1 Linhomoeus sp. GSCO2_2 | reverse complement strand
CTAGCAAACTGCAGTACCGTGGGGTAGTAGGTGCTAGGTAGTATTGGTTCTGACGAGAGATCATATGCCATAAGATGTAGCCGGCGCAGGTATGCACAGCGTCGCGTCACTCAAAACGTGATATATGTGCAGGGTGTTATTTTTGCCGAGCCTCAGCGCCGGTGACATAGGGGGGGGGGGGGGGTTGGGACGGCCTAAGACCCCCCCCCCCCCCTGATGTTCGTATACACACCCCCCCACCACTTGCCGGTTGGCGCTTAGGTACATATATGCGATTGCCCATATTAGTGTCTTCCAGCGCCAACCGTCTCGACATGCAGTTAGACGGCAACCTGGTGCTTTACGGCGCCTCCGGAGACGTCTTCTCAACGGACACTATCGGCAGGGCCCTCAGTTGCCCCAACGACGGCATGAGCTTTGTCATGCAGGTGCGTGCCAGAATCCAAAATACCACACGCACCGTGTGTGTCCCGTTAAGTCCAACCCCAACCTCATCCTCAGCATAGACAACTTTGCGCAGTGAAGACTCGCACCGAAAACTGACGAGAGAAGGTTGCTAGCGAACTGAACGTTCTAGAGACTACGCCTTCACTTGCTAGCGGCCAATGTCCAGTCAGAATCAACCGAGAGAGCCAGTTGAAATTTGCGAAATTTACGCATTTCACGTTTCGCCGACCCAAAGCCCAGACCCTCGATGCAGGCTGAGCCATCCAGAGGACTGTCGAATAAAAACAAGCTTTGTCTAAAAACTGTGGCACCACGTTGGCATCAGTGTAAACTTGAGAGCGTGTGCGCGATAATGTGCACTGGACAGTGAAGTGCCGCTAGACATTTAGTCGACAATTTGGTGGGGTTTCGCCGCAATTGGTCTTTGTTCGTGGTACCTGATCCACATATGGATCAGAAGGTTCGCCGCAGGCACACTTTGCGCTTATAATTGTGGCAACTGATCCATAAATGGATCAGAGAAATTCGCCGCAGGCACACAGTGCAATAAAAGTGTCTAAATGAGACGACGCCCTATTGAAAAGGGTATAAATGGGACGACGCCCTATTGAAAAGGATATAAATGGGACGACGCCCTATTCTTTTAGGCTTAGTGCACAAAGATATGTTAAAATTTAAGCTGCTTGAAATTGTCGAAATTTAGGAATTCTAAAAAAAATACCTAAATTCTTCAATTATAAAATCAGAAACTATTTGCCAAATACTTGACAGACTATGCCCAATGCATCAACGCAAAGACATTGTGAAATTTAAGCTGTTTAAAATTGTCATAATTTGATAATTTTGACAAAAACTTTGAAATATCCCTAATTTTGTTAATTATAAAATCTGAAACTATTTGATAAATACTTGGCAGACCATGCTCGACACATCCGTGAAAAGAAAATTTAAAATTTAAGCTGTTTGAAATTGTCGAAATTTGTGGATTTTAACAAAAACCTTAAAAATATCCTAAATTTCGTTAATTATATTCGCTGAAACTATTTGCTAAATACTTGGCAGGCTATGCTCGATACATCCGTGCAAAGAAACTTTGAAATTTAAGCTGTTTGAATTTGTGTATATTTGGCAATTTTGACAAAAACCTTGAAAATATCCCTAATTTTGTTAATTATAAAATCTGAAACTATTTGATAAATACTTGGCAGACTATGCTCGACACATCCGTAAAAAGAAATTTTTTAAATTTAAACTGTTTGAAATTGTCGAAATTTGTGGATTTTAACAAAATCCTTAAAAATATCCTAAATTTCGTTAATTATATTCGCTGAAACTATTTGCTAAATACTTGGCAGACTATGCTCGATACATCCGTGCAAAGAAACTTTGAAATTTAAGCTGTTTGAATTTGTCAAAATTTGGGACTTTTGATAAAAAGCTTGAAAATACCCTTAATTTTGTTAATTATAAAATCTGAAACTATTTGATAAATACTTGGCAGACTATGGTCGACACATCCGTGAAAAGAAATTTTGAAATTTAAGCTGTTTGAAATTGTCGAAATTTGTGGATTTTGACAAAATCCTCAAAAATATCCTAACTTTCGTTAATTATATTTGCTGAAACTATTTGCTAAATACTTGGCAGACTATGCTCGATACATCCGTGCAAAGAAGTTTTGAAATTTAAGCTGTTTGAATTTGGCGAAATTTGGGAATTTTGACAAAAACCTTGAAAATATCCCTAATTTCGTGAATTCCAAAATCCGAAACTATGTCACAAATTCATCGCGTCTTATGCCCTTTCCATTTCAGCAAAAACTTTCTCGATACGACCTGTAAATAAAAGTGTCATTTTTGACATTTTCGTATTTTAATTGTAAATATCTCGAAATAGGGAAATTAGCAACAGAAACGGACAACGGCGCGTTACTCAGCGCATTCGACTCCATCGGGTGGCACTAACCGTCGTGTCTAGTTGTTCCGGACGGACACACACACGGACGGACACACACACACAAACAGACAATAGCGTCCGTATATATACTCGCCGCCCTGGGGGGCGGCGAAACAAGCTTTGTCTAAAAACTGTGGCACCATATTGGCATCAGTGTAAACTTGAGAACTTGTGCGCGATAATGTGCGCTGGATAGTGGAGTGCCGGTAGACATTTAGTCGACAATCTGGTGGGGTATAGCCGCAATTGGTTTTGGATTTGTTCGTGGTACCTGATCCACATATGGATTAGAAG
>JASAMZ010002267.1:0-5000 GCA_030248115.1 Linhomoeus sp. GSCO2_2 | reverse complement strand
TGGATGCATCGGGCCCTAAGCCCAAAAGGATAGGGCGTCGTCCCATTTATACCCTTTTCAATAGGGCGTCGTCCCATATAGACTTTTCTATTGCACGGTGTGCCTGCGGCGAATTTCTCTGATCCTTTTATGGATCAGTTGGCACAAATATAAGCGCAAAGTGTGGCTGCGGCGAATCTTCTGATCCATATGTGGATCAGGTACATACCACGAACAAATCCAAGACCAATTGCCGCTATACCCAACCAGATTGTCGACTAAACGTCTAGCGGCACTTCACTATCCAGTGCAAATTATCGCGCGCACGCTCTCAAGTTTACACTGATGCCAACGTGGTGCCACAGTTTTTACACAAAGCTTGTTCAATTACGCAAACACGCAACACGAACAACGCCATTCTCGAAATCTTAACGAAAATCGCTCTAACTCGCGCAACTTGCGTCGTGGAGAGGCGATTTTGAGATCGTTGGATAACTGTCGACTCGTTGATCATTTGTCCGTCTATTGGTCGAAACTCAAAAACTTGAACTTTGCAAGTTACAGTAAGCCGAAGATCCAAAAGCGCAAAACGGCTCTAACTCACTCGTCTTACGTCGAAGAGCGGCAATCGACACGTCAGTTGGAAGCTCTCGACGCGCCCTTTCATGTGTCAGCAAACATTTTTTTCAATTACTAAAACACGCACTATGAAAAATTATTATTGGAATCTCTCTGAATTGCTTGTGTTGCGATTACGACACTCGGCACGCCATTCGAAGGTTCACCACGTGCTCTTTTGTATTCTGACCCAAATTTTTCATTACTAGAACACGCACTAAGAAAACAAAATTTGTTTTTCGACATGGAGAGTCATGCGACACGGTTTGATGGCTCCCTTTGCATTTTTTGTGTCCGTTTTATGCTTGTCAAAACTTTGACAAGTTATCGTCACTTTTTAAAAGCGTTGCTTTAAGTCTCGACTCACTTGGAATGTCGCTAAGAAACTTCGAAATTCAAAAGTTTGAATTTCGCGAGTTACAGTAGCCCGTAGGTTAAAACGGAAAACGGCTCTAACTCGCTCGTCTTACGTCGTAGAACGGCGTGCGATAGGTCAACTAAAAGGCCTCAACGCGCTCTTTCTTTGGCATAAAAATTTCTTAATTACGCAAACACGCACCACAAAAAGCGACATTCTCGCGTTTTTAACGCAGAAATCGCTCTAACTCGCTCAGCGTGCGTCGTAGAGATACGATCTTGAGTTGGTTGGATAGCTCTCGACTCGCTGATCATTTGTACTTCTATTGGTCGAAACTCAAAAGTTTGAATTTCGCGAGCTACAAATACTCAGAAGTTATTTCGCGAGCTTTGAATTTCGCGAGCTACAGTAACCCAAAAAACAAAACACAAAACAAAACGTCAAAACGCAAAACTCTAACTCGCTTGTCTTTCGTCGCAGGGAGACGATCTTGAGCTCGTTGGATAGGTTTCAGCATACTGATCATTCCGTTAGAAAAAGTCGAGAATCAAAAGTGAATTTTTGCGAGCTACAGTAGTCCAAAAGTCAGACAGCAAAGCGGCGCTAACTCGCTCGTCTTACGTCGTAGAGAGGCTAAGAGACGTGCTCTTCCATGGCACGATAAATTTTTTTTCAATATTAGTAAAACACGTACTGAGAAAAAAGAAATTTTCGTAGGAAAGTCGCAGGGAGACGATCTTGGGTTCACTCGACATGTCTCGACTCACTGACAATGGGCTAAGAGGAGTGGAGACACAAGAATTTGAATTTCGCTAGTTACAGTAGCCTGAAGTCTAAAACGCAAAGCGGCTCTAACTCGCCCGTCTTACTTCGTAGGTAGAGCGACAATCCACACGCCATTTGAAAGGGCTCAACGTGCTCTTTCATGCGACTGCATTATGTTTTTCCAATTAGCAAAACACGCACTATGGAGATCGACATTCGCCCCGTTTTGAGCACCATTACGGCTCTAACTCGCTCATCTTACATTGTAAAGCGACGTTCGTTCGACAGTTTGAAAGCTTACGTTGTGGCAGTTGTTGGACACACAATTCTAAAGAATCACGTTTGTTTTTAACCCTTGCCTTACGAACAATTTTGTCTGCAAAAAATATTAATTCCGCGCGATCCCAGTGTTGCCTTGCAACAACACCTCAGAAAGTAGTATGTCAGAACTGAAGCATGAATAGTGGACTCCGGGCGGGTGCGCATAATATCGAAAAGGCTTCGAGATACTTTACAAACGTATCCACTCTTTTACCCTCCCACTTTAAACACTTACAAACCACTCTGTATTAATAAAACAACTCCACTTTTTTCGCCGCGCCTCAGCGCGGCGAGGTGTATATATACCAGTGGCGGATCCAGGATTTTGGAATGGGGGGGGGGGCGGAATTTTTGAGGCCACAGGGGGGACCAAGATGCTATAAAAGCACATAAAAAAATTTGCGCCGCAGGCGAAAATTTTTGCCGATTTCGACCCATTTTGGTACAAAAATGCTTTAAAATAGCGCCGCAGGCAAAAATTTTGCCCGATGATTGCCTATTTTGGTACAAAAGTGCTAGAAAATAGCGCCGCAGGCAAAAATTTTGACCGATTTTGGCCTGTTTTGGTACAAAAGTGCTATAAAATAGCGCCGCAGGCGAAAATTTTTTTCTCTGGAGGTGCTGCCGCGCAATTTTTTTTTTCTCGGGAGGGCGAATGGGGGGGGGGGGGGGCGGTTTGGCCGAATGGGGGGGGGGGAGGAAACCGCCCCCCCGCCCCCCCCCTGGATCCGCTACTGATATATACGGATGACAATGTCTGTCTGTGTGTCTGGGTGTCTGTGTGTCTGTGTGTGTGTGTGTTTCCGTCGCACCGAAGTAAAGTAAGCGACATATGTGGTCAAGTAGAGTCGATGTCGCTGAGTACGGATCCGATGTCCGTTTCTGTTGCTAATTTCGCATTTTCGAGATATCCGCAATTAAAATTCGAAAATGTCGAAAATCAACTTTTTTGTCTGATGCGCTAGCCGCAAAATTTCTTCAGAAATGGAAGAAGCGTGGACCGCGGATAATTTGTAAAACAAAAGAAATTTTTGCAAATGTGAAATTTAATAGAAATACGCGATTATGTGTCAAAATTGCATAAATTGACTGAAATACAACGTCATTTGTTGAGGAATGTGAATGCAGAAATGAAAAGGTCGTATGCCAATAAGAATTTGTGACATAGTTTTGCAGTTTTAAAAAATTGTATTTTCGAGATATTTTCAATCAAAATATGAAATGTCGAAAATCGACTTTTTCACATGATGATATTGCGGCGAAATTTTTTTCAGAAATGGAAAGAGTATAGACTGCGGATAATTTGTAACGCAAGAGAAATTTTTTGCAAATATGGAATTTAATAGAAATACGTGATTATTTTTCAAAATTCCATAACTTGACAAAAATGGAACGTTGTTGTTTGACTAATTTGAACGCAGAAATGGTAAGGCCGTATGCCAATCAGAATTTGTGACATAGTTTTACAGCTCTAATAAATTCCAATTTTGAGATATTTAGAATTAAAATTTAAGAAAGTGTCAAAATCGACATTTTCGTCTGATGGCCAGAACAGCTGTTCATTGATGGATGTGCGCTCAGAAACGGAAATGTCGTATGCCGAACACAGGAATTCGCTCGCACCAAACTTTTGGCCAGTTTTTTGTGGGATGTGACGTTTTCACACAGGTAGGAACACCAGATAAACGGCGTCGTATCATTCCGATAACATATAGCGAACGCGGCGATATCACTGAGCTTCAGATCATCTGTACCGACAACCGTATCGTGGGGACAGCTGCACTTGGCATTAAGGTTCACATTCTCAAGACACTTTCTCCAGATGCGGCTAACGATGGGTACAAAGTTCACTATACTGTTGACCAAAATTTGACAGACACGAAGCATAGGTTGAAATTTTTACACACACAGCTTGTTAAAACAGCTTGTTTGCTGCAAATTGCATTCATGCGTAATGTTTTATTTTAAGGCTACACGAAACACGCAGGCGGGAGCACTCTTTCGGTGAGTACGGTTTCCACTGGCCCATTACCCTAACTGTTTCTGTTATCTACAGCTACGTCGGCTCACTTGGCAGGAGGGACAGACGATGGCTTTAGGCGAGTTTCTCGAGTCGACGAACAAGTGTTACCGTGCTCATCTACAGTGCGACGGTAACTTCGTCGTCTACGGCAAAGCCATCTGGTCACTTAACGTCAGCAGGTTCGATTATTTGAGTCGTCTACTGGGTTTATGAAAGTCCAGCATCTGACACGAACTTTCAGCCTCCTAGACTTGTTCAAGCAGAAAGGAGGGCACAGCACACAAAATTGTTCGCTTTCTCAAGACTTGCCGGCTTATACCCGCTACACAACTTGATCTGTAGTTTAGATATTTAATGCGACTCACACCATTCGAAAGAGAAGAGTTAGGGCTTTCGAATGTTGTTTGAACGGATTTAACTTGTAATTTAACAAGGTAATTCTATCTAAATTCGACCTGCTGGCGCCAACTCATCGTCTCGTTGGGCCCCCTTAACGAGGGTCATCATCCGAGCCCAATTTTGCATTTTACGCTCGCATTTGCGTGCGCAAGTTAAGGAGGCTGAAATTTGGTGCCAGATATCCCAAGACAATGGGTTAACATGTGTGTAAATATCGACAGTGTAACTTCTCTACAGCCAGGTGTTTCAGTTATTTATGTCCCTGTTTAGTGCTGAAATGGCACTAAATCTCTGCGTGTATACGCAAAATTTTGGCAACTTGCATTGCTTAAGAAGACATCTTTTCGCAGACTCTGAAGAAGCTATGTAACCAAACACTTAATTACGCTTACTTTACGCCAAGCTTAAGAAATTGCGCTTAACTCTCCGAAACACCAGCACCGAGGCTTGACATTAATCAACTTAGCTGTAACATTCTGGACCATCAATAACTGAAACTCAGTTTCAGTTACTGAAACTGAAGCTTGGAGAAACCAC
>JASAMZ010002265.1:0-17188 GCA_030248115.1 Linhomoeus sp. GSCO2_2 | reverse complement strand
ACAAGCAAAGGCACAGAACCATTTGAAGCACAGGCACTATTGGCAATTTAAAGCGAAAAAACGCGGCGAGTAAACACGTGTCATGGGCACAGAAACATGATGACAAGGAGACCTAAGAGAGCAGCACCCGCTGAAGAACTTTTGAGATCACTAAGACAGGAAAGAGGATAGATCACAGATGTACAGTTGGTTCACAAAGACAGAGAAAGACAGAGAAAGATATCTACGAAAGTTGAGATCGGATAGGAAGGGAAGGGGGTGGGGAAGGGAGGGGGGAGGGTTGCAATTTTACATTTTAGATTTTGCGTCAGTTTGGTTTATTTGGCAAGGCAAGAGTGCCACAGTGGGCTAGGGTTGCTGGTACAGGTCTCCAAGCAACTCAGGCCAAAGTGACCGGTATATACTGTTGGCTAGCTCTGACTGACTATTGAGCAGCCTCCACTAACTGATAATATGGAGAATTGAAGGTGCAATTTTTTGGCATGGACAGTTTTGTAGAAACACAGAAGCAATGGAAATGAGCTAGCCTGTTTTATCTGCCTAATCGTGTAGCTATCACCAACTGACAACAAGGATTGTAGTATAGGTCAACTTGACAATGGAAGTGATCTACAGTACCTGTCAGAGCCAATACTGCATCACAGCCTAGGCTAGAGACCTTAATTTCCAAGTGCCACAAACACTTGTGGTGCTATCTTGTACAACAACATGCAATGACTGAATAGTTTCTGCAAGTCACTGTCTCATTCTGTGAAAACAAGCCTTGGTTGCATCTGGTAAGACACTAGAGTGTCATTGGGTTGCTTGCAGATGCAGATCTGGTACGGGTCTCCAATGAAGGTCGAAGTGACCATGATATAGATCTTTCTTTTGGTGAGTGGAGAGTGTATAGGAAGTGAAAAAGATTTGTGGCGTAGCATGAATTGAACATAGTGGTAAAATTGCTTTGGAACTAGTTAGTCTGGCACAGTTTTGAAAGCTTCACTGTGCTTCGAAACAAAAATTGCATGAGGAAGAGCACTGCCCTCGGTTGTGGACATGGGTGTGGCTTCCACCAACTGAGAATAAGGATTGTAGCATATGGCAACTTGACTATGGAAATGAGCTACAGTGCCTGTCAGTGCTAATGTTACAAACAGCCTACACTGCACAGCCTCCTCAAGCAGCTGGGACTTGAGATGTCAAGCTGCTGGGCTTTGCACACCCTGGCTGACAATAGCGTGCAAGATGACGACTAGGAAGTCATTGCAGGGCTATCCCCAGTGTGGAACCATGGTTTTACAGGGAGGGTCCTGCCCCTCTCCCAACCCTAGTATTTCCTCAGAGGTCATATAGGAGTTGGCAAAGCAACCCTAGTGTCCCTGTGACACTGTCATGCCTTGCCAGATGCAATCGAAACTTGTTTTGCACTGAATGAGGCTGTGACATGTAAATATTCAGTCATTGCATGTTGCTAAACAAGAGGCCCCACTCAAGGGTTTGTGTCACTTGGAAACTCAGATCTCTAATCATGACCCGACTGTGGTCAACCCTTTACTGCTATATGTAGAGTCTGGTCAACTTGATCATGGAAATGACCTACTGTACCTGGCAGAGCCAATACGGCATCACAGCATAGGTTGGGGACCTTAGCTTCCAAGTGACCCAAGCCCTTGTGGTGTTGTCTTGCGTAGCTACATGCATGACTGAATATTTTTTGTGTGTCATGGCCTCATTCTGTGAAACAAGCTTATGCAGCCATCCCCTTCTTTCGAAGGGCCCCCACCCCTAGGGGCTTCCACTGCACAATGCCTCACTAGCTTAGGTCTGCCTCTTTCAGCCCCCCCCCCCCCCCTGTGAGTCTCGGCCTCAATTCTCTTCAGCGTAGTGGCTGAGGAAAATGCCATCAACTCAACTAATTGTGTGTCTTCCACCAACTGACAACAAGGATTCTAGCATAGTTCAACTTGACCTTGGAAACGACCTACTGTACCTGTAAGACCCAATGCTCCATCACAGCCTGGACCTTAGTTTAAAAGTGACCCAAGCCCTTGTGGTGCCATCTTGTGCAGCAACATGCACTGACTGAATATTATCAATGTGTCACAGCCTCATTCGGTGCAATCTGGCAAGGCATGAGTGCCACAATCGACTAGGGTTGCTTGCAGATCTGGTACTGGTCTCCAATGAAGGTCAAAGTGACCATGATATAGATCTTTCTATTAGTTGGAGGAGAGTGAAAAGGAAGCGAAAAAGGTCTGCAACAGAGTGGGAATCAGACCTAGTTGGAAAAATTTTGTTTGGAACTAGTCAGTCTGGAACAGTTTTGAAGGTATTGCTGTGCTTCAATAAAAAATTGCACAAGGGTTGTTGTTGCTATTTGAGAGTGACATGAGGGAGGAGGCCATTTATCAATGTGGTCCATTTCGCATACCCTTTCAAAGCAATTTCACCAGCCAATACCCTTGCGATCAGATTGCATACTCCTCCGTTAAGTTAAAGTTGGTTAGAGTTAAACTGTCCATTTAGAGTTAAACTGTCTAAAGTTAACTGCCCATTTAAGTAGTTAATCACCCGGTCGAGTGATTGCCTGATTAACTTTCTAATTTGTCGATTAAAGTTAATTGGGCCTGCATTGCACACTGTTTTAACCGGGCCATCAGTGGATCGCCCGATTAACCCCAAACGGGCCAGTTAACACTGATCGCCCCATGTTAGACGAGAGTGAAAAGGAAGTGAAGTGGGAATTAAACCTAGTGGGAAAAATTCCTTTGGAACTAGTCAGTCTGGAACAGTTTTGAAAGTTTTGCTGTGTGCAACACAAAAATTGCATGACGGAGAACATTGCCCTCTTTGATTGATCACTTTTAAAAATATGGGCTATCATGTAAATGAAAACCATATACCTAATTTAATGCAAATGGTTGTGGCTTCCCCACCAACTGACACCGAGGGTTGTAGCATGGTGCAACTTGACCATGGAAATGAGCTACAGTGCCTGATGCCTGTCAGAGCCAATGCTACGTCACAGCCTAGGTTAGAGACCTGAGTTTCCAAGTGACCCAAACCCTTGTGGCAGTATCTTGTGTAGCAACATGCAATGACAATATTTCTATGTGTCACAGCCTCATTCTGTGCAAAACAAACTTCGATTGCATCTTTGAGCCCTTGAGTAATTGAGGGAGACTGCTGCTGGCATACAGATTGACATCACTGATAAGCAACTCTCTCTCTGCATCTGAATGCCTAATGTTTGGAGATGATCCTTCCCAGTGTGGTGGATTACAGAAGAAAATTTGAACTAGAAATGTAGTATGCACTGAGTAAAACTACTTGAATTTCTACTTTGCACTTTTTAACAATCCTTTGGAAATAGTCAATCAATTTGCACTCGTTTTGAAAGCATTGCAGTAGGTGCTTCAACACAAAGTTTGCATAAGGAGAACTGCCCTTTGATGTGGCCATTACACATTTGGGGAGCAAAGGCTACCATGTAAATGGTATGGAGGCAACCCAGCGCAAGCAGCGCAGCTCTGGCTCGAAGCCCAACTCGATGTACGCCATGACAGAAAGTGCTTTACACCACTGCTTGATTAGCGAAACAGCACAAGTGTAGCCTGACTGAGATTATGACAAGTCCATGAATACACCGTATTCACATCGCGTAAAATATAGAATGGCTTTGTACTGTCACTAAACATTGCGCCATACCACCGTAATGCAATAAGGTAGATCATCCTCAGTGCCTTTTTTCCACTCACCAAATCAGTCATTTACGCCAACCAAACGGTCTTAAGAATTCCCCACTCCAAAAACATGGGACGCAGAAAAAACTCAAGACCGTTTTTTGGCACATAGAATGTTTTCTGAATAATCGTTTTTCCCACGACCAATGTTATGGCCACTAAGAATTTTCGTCGTCGTCTTGCCACAAGCTTCACAACATCGTACCGAGGCGCCACAGATTCGCAATCCAGAACAAGAGGGGTCCGTTGCTCGTGGTGGCCGCGACGACCGGTAAGAGGTTATTCCAGGGACAGAGCACAATTGGAAGGGGAGAGGGGGCGTTTACTAGAGAAAACACAGTACACGCGCCCAATCCCGGAAGAGGGAAGCTTATTCGAGGTGGCGGTTGGGGGGGGGCCGCTTATTCGAGCTCTGGAAGGGGTGCTTATTCGAGTCAATATACCGCAAACAATCCGGGTCCCTGGCAGCCAACGAGGCCAGTCTCGCTATCAGCTCCAAATTGCAGACAACGGGTGCCATTTCCTGGCTCTGGGCCCAGCCCACTGGGGGAGAGGCGGGTGGGGAGATCAAAAACTGTTTTTCGAGAGGGGGCACCGAGAGGAGGGAGCTGCCTCCCCCTCCCCCCTCGGAGGGGGGGATGCCTCCCTCCCCCTCCCCATTTCCGTTCCGGGGGGAGGAGGGGTGGTCGGGGATCTGCAAAGGGAGGGGGGAGAGAGGGATTGAGACTACATAAAATACAGTACAGTAGAAGGTCTGCCCCCTCCCCGGGGGGGGGGGGGTTGTTTCAATCTAGTAGTTCTAGGGAGGATCGCTATTGGGGGGGGGGGGGGGGGGGGGGGGGGGGGGGACCCCCTCTGGCCATGGCCCTCTTGAAATTTTTGCGGAAAATGCGGAAAAAATCCAGAAATTTCGGAAATACTCTTGCATTTGTGCCAGTTTTTGGTCCTCTTTTGTCCAAATTTTCGCCTGCGGCGCTATATTTCGTCTATTTATGCACAGTTTAGCGTGTTTTTGACCAAGATAAGGCGTTCTTAGGCACATTTCGGCCATTTTTAATTGACGTTTCCGAGTACCGGGACCTCCCCTCCCCCTTCTCGAAAATTTTGGGAGGGAGAGAGAGAGAGAGGGGAAGATGGGAGGGAGGGGCGGGGGGGGGGGGGGAGGAATGCAACGCTCGAAAAGCTACCTGCGCAAAGAAGCAGTGGAGCATTTCCCCCTCGAAACTCAAGTGGTCGCAATACAGTCTGGCCATAGTGGCCAATTGGGGGCTGCCAAAGGCCATTCGAACCCTTCGAAAGCTGCGAAAGTACGCGAATTGCACCGAAGGGTCGAACTCTTTGAAGAGCGCCTCGAAATTGGCCTGAATTTGTGGCGAAAATTGCGCAAAATTGCGAAAATTTGCGATTTTTTGACAAAATAGCGCCCCACTTTGACGGATTCGTCGGAGAATACGGCAGCAGTGACATTAGTGACGATTAGATCTTTCGGGAGATCGGACAAATCGCCCAAATTGTCATCGAAATCCTCAAATTTTCCAGTCTCCCTTATTTGTTGCCATTTGCTGTCCGATTGAGAGGGAAAAGAGCCGTTCAATTGGTCGTTTTGCTGTGCCATTTTTGGAAATTTATGTGACTTTATTGGAAATTCTGCAAATTCCGGAAATTCTTCCTTCTTCAGCCCAACTTTGTGCAGAATTCGCTCACAAAGTAGCGGAGTGTATGTATTTCTTACGCATTATTGAACTATCGGAATACTATTAGTCGGTTACTTGGCAGCAACTTAAGTTATGCTACGAAACGCCACACCAACTGACAAAGTATGGTTAGGTGCATATGCGTAGTGCATGCCGTAACACAGCGTAACATGACACATCCTGCATAAGATGCGTAACATACGCATGCATAAGATACGTAACATCGTATGCTAAAATACTTACAACCTACATGTAGCATATAGGAGGCACTGCATACATTATTATGTACATACGTGGCATAACTCTAACTCTAATGGCGTAACATAACATAAACGTATTCTATTAATATTCTTCTGACGCAATGACAAACATAGAGCGAAATAACCTACCGTGCCATCAAAACCCAACCAAACATACCTAACATATGCTGTTAGACGCAGATGACATCTCACAGAAGCTTTCCGAATGAGCACACAATAACAAACTTATGATTGATCGATGAACCCTTTTCCCTGTCATCGAATCGAGAGATTCAATCGATTACAGATTACAGAGTTGTCATTTTTGTGCTCTTTCGTCCCACACTCAGCAGAGCGTTGCTGAATGACATTCCATTACTTTATGCCGAGCAATTTGTAATAAAGCCACATTTCCACTTTGGTTTAGTCGCGAATATTTGCGTTGACACACTTCGAAGAATCTTGGAGCGACAATGAATTTGGCTTTTATTTGGTTCTTGTTTCTGGCGGGAATATTTTGCCTCAATAACGGTTTGTTAATCTAAAAGAAATGGCGTTAAGATTACGCATTCACAGTTTCCATCTTTTACAAAGATGTTTACCATGTACTAAATAGGTACATAGGCACCTATTTCTACCGTGTACATATACGGAATACTTTTGTTAAGACATTTGATATGAATTGAGTCGTCTTTCTTTCCGAAGTAACGATGGAATCACAACACTGAACTCAATATTCCGAGATGTGCTAGCCATCCAAACAAACCAAATTAATAATTCATAACAACAACAACTATCGAAAAACGTTTTCACTTAGCACGCTACAGGCACACTTTGCAGGGGCGGAGCAATACAACTGGCTTCCTCCAATCAGTCAGTGCATTTTGGGCTACGAACAATTTATCGTTACGGACGAGCGTCGTTTCGACTGTCTGGCTGCCTGGCGCGCCTATTTTGCGCTTTTCTGTAGTATTAGAATTACTGTAGATACTCCAATAAGCTCCTCCCTTGGCACTCCTGCCCTATGCAATGACCTGGACTGGACGGCACTCATGTTATTATAATGATATTAGAATATGATGATAGCATAGTATATCAGGATTTAAAAGGATTTGTATGTTTAAGGCATACAGAGTTTTATTTAGTACATTAATATTCTTGCTTTACATTCAACACTCTTGTGCACACCCTACACAACTGAGATGTTATATACAAGCAGACCAGAGTTTTGTTGTGTTTCAATAATCTGGCGTGTAAAAGCTCCGAATAGAATAGGCCACCAAGTAGTAATGAAGTGTAGAGGCACATTGCAACAACAGTTGTCTCGTCTCTATTCGGCACTTTACGCTAGTTGACTAGAAAATATTTCCTTTCAATTGTCATTCTGAACTTGTTAGCGATACTGCTTCGTAAATTCATATTTCTGCAATTTCGCGCAAATTATGCGCTCCCTAGCGAGTCATACGACTCTGGTTTTCGTTGCGTCAACGTGATGTTAGACCACCTTGGATTCTGCGTTTTGAGCGGTATCAAATTCGCCCAAATGGCAAAACGGAACGTCCACAAACCCTGTCCTAAACTAGAAGAAAAGGTCTTTTTCGAAATGAGCGACGCGCCGGTTTTCGGTGAGGAAATTTTTTGTTCGAAATCGGAGATTGTGGCACTGTAGATCCGCTGGCTTGGGCTACAGTACCTTTCGTTTGCAACTCTAGTATTTTTAGTTTGGTTTTTATACTATTATGGCTACCGTAATGTCCCAAATAGGGTAACAAAAGTTTGCGCTTCAAGCGAAATTTCTGCACGCGAAAACTTTTGCGGATTTTAGCGTGGTTATTATAAAATTGTTTTAAAATAGCGCCGCAGGCGAACATTTTTTGCCCTGAAAGTGAAATATTTTTCCCTGTGAGGGGGTTGGGGTCGGGGGCGGTCTGACCGAATAAGGGGGGGGGGGTGAGGGGCGGTCGCACAACCCCCCCCCCCCAAGATCCGCTACTACAGGGTTTTTTTAGATGAGTGTTTTTCGTTCGGCCAGATTTTGTATAAAACAGCAGCCGATATCGATGAAATTTTAACACAGTATTAGAAAGGCTTTGGCATTTTGTATGTTAGGTGCCCAGCTCAATTGGTCTTGTAATGCACGAATTACAGGGTGTCAAAGTTGAGGTCGAAAATCTCACGATCGGCCGACTTTGAAGCACGATATCTCGCATTTGCTTTTGAATTTTTGGACGCGGCAAATTGCATCTGAAAGGCCTTTAAACAGGCTTTAATTTGCCACAAGAAAGAACTTTCCACGTTGCCCAACGGCCGAGCTACAGCGCGTCGAAATTCTTAGCATGGGTCAGAGGCCGCCTTTCTCAGCGGATGACGGCCTGCGCCGCTCCAGAACGCGTTATCGGAAATTGTGACTAGTTGTAGCTCGGCCGTTAGACACCGTGGAAAGTTCGTTCTTGTGGCAAATTAAACCCTGTTTAAAGGCCTTTCAGATGCAATTTGCCGCGTCCAAAAATTCAAAAGCAAGTGCGAGTTATCGTGCTTCAAAGTCGGCCGATCGTGAGATTTTCGACCTCAACTTTGACACCCTGTAATTTGTGCATTACAAGACCAATTGAGCTGGGCACCTAACATACAAAATGCCAAAGCCTTTCTAATATTGTGTTAAAATTTCATCGATATCGGCTGCTGTTTTATACAAAATCTGGCCGAACGAAAAACACTCATCTAAAAAAACCCTGTACAACACGCACGTTTTGTACATTCAGACACATTCGCAAGACCAGTGCGCGGCTGTATGCATTCCCATTATCAGGAGTATATCCATATTCCCATTGAGAATTGCCGTGCATTATGTGAAGACGACAACGAATGTGCCTCGTTTACCTATGTGGTTGCCAATGATCACAAGTCTAAGTGCTGGCTCAGTCACTATAACAGGACAGCAACCACTAAGACAGATTTTGAAGTGAAAACTTGCACATTGGCAGGTTTTCCAGCGCTGTACTTCGAGAAAGGTATCCTGACAACAACAACAACAACAACAACAACAACAACAACAACAACAACAACAACAACAACAACAACAACAACAACAACAACAACAACAACAACAACAACAACAACAACAACAACAACAACAACAACAACAACAACAACAACAACAACAACAACAACAACAACAACAACAACAACAACAACAACAACAACAACAACAACAACAACAACAACAACAACAACAACAACAACAACAACAACAACAACAACAACAACAACAACAACAACAACAACAACAACAACAACAACAACAACAACAACAACAACAACAACAACAACAACAACAACAACAACAACAACAACAACAACAACAACAACAACAACAACAACAACAACAACAACAACAACAACAACAACAACAACAACAACAACAACAACAACAACAACAACAACAACAACAACAACAACAACAACAACAACAACAACAACAACAACAACAACAACAACAACAACAACAACAACAACAACAACAACAACAACAACAACAACAACAACAACAACAACAACAACAACAACAACAACAACAACAACAACAACAACAACAACAACAACAACAACAACAACAACAACAACAACAACAACAACAACAACAACAACAACAACAACCGGGGCGCGACGACGACGACGACGACGACGACGACGACGACGACGACGACGACGACGACGACGACGACGACGACGACGACGACGACGACGACGACGACGACGACGACGACGACGAGGAGGAGGAGGAGGAGGTTGTTCAGATCGTTGTCACACATGTCTCAGCGGACGCTGTGCGAACGGACGCTGCCTGTGCGACGCCGGCTACACCGGAGAATTTTGCGATAACGGTACAGCATGTCAAATATTGCGATTTGTGGCCAAATTCAGAGCGAGTTAACGATTGCATTTCAGACATAGATGAGTGCGAAACAATCGTTTGCGTCCACGGTTCTTGTCAAAACACTCCGGGATCCTTTGTTTGTCAATGTGATATTGGCTATACAGGAATTTTATGCGACACGAGTGAGGTTAACGTAACACAACACAATACAGCATGGCAATCATAGCATAGCAGAATTGATTGCAGAATACTGCCTAACAGCCAATTCCGTCGCTACAAACCTTTTCAAACGAATCGCTACCAACGCTCGTCTGACGGCGAAAAGTGTTAAGAAATTTTGCAACGTGGATGGGACAAGTTTTGTTCCACTGGGTGAAGATTTGTGTTGTATTGTATTGTATTGTCTGGTAGTGTAGTGTTTTGCTTATTGTATTGTATTGTAATTGTAATGTACACTGTATTGTATTGTGTTGTATTGTATTGTAATTGTAGTTGTGATGTACATTGTATTGTATTGTGTTGTATGTATTGTATTGTATTGTATTGTATTGTATTGTACTGTACTGTACTGTACTGTGCTGTACTGTATTGTATTGCATTGTATTGCACAGTATTTTCGTGCAGTAATGCCCGAACCCGGACCGATCAGTTCACCACAGAAAATAATCAGGAAAATCATTAATTTTTAGTATGTTGTTCTATTTTGCTTCTGTTCTATCCATATTTATAATAATTTAATTACAACAATTTCTCAGGGAGCCGCAAGAGCTGTATGAACGCTTGCGCCGACGACGACGATTGTTTCGCGTTCGCCTTTCGAAAAGACGCCTCGTTTTGCGAATTTTATCTTGAGAATAACGAAAATAATGACACAGATTTGGCGAATACCATAGGCGACGACGACTATGACTCGGTGTTTGCGAAAATTGGATAGGGTTCCACTTAGAAGACAAAGCGCGAGAGGTCGAAACTCGATTATTGTGCACGGACTTTTGTAATTTATGAATTTGATGTACCTACATGTAGTAGGCACTTTTGCACCTAAATCTTGCGATACTTGACGTTTGTGATCGAGTGTTCGTTCGACCCTTGTATCCGTGCCTGTTGTATCTTCTAACGCGTTGGCATTAAGCATAGGTACGTGCAGGAGTCCCTGCATAGAAGCGCTCAGCCTTCCGTAAAATGCCGAATAGAGGCAGCTATGTATCACTATTGTTTCAACCTACCTCTACACCCTACCACTATTTGGAGACTACCACCATTTGGAGACCTACCACTATTGTTTCAATCATGTTCAGTTGTAATATTGAGAACAACCAAAGTGCCTTAGAATGACCGCATTTAGGGCAATTTTCTATAATATTGACCTATCTTGACTTGAGATTGCTTAACTGCCAGCAGCTGACATAGCTTCCACGGTCTGGAGCGATACCCTTGCATTTAAGCACATAGCAACACCATAAATGAATGGACATCGTCAGCTGCTGACAGTTGAGCAATCTCAAGTCAAGATAGGTCAATATTATAGAAAATTGCCCTAAATGTGGTCATTCAAGGCAGTTTGGTTGTTTTCAATATTACAACTGAAGAGGATTTACGGTACTTTAGGGTAGCCCTGTTTGAAAACTTGGACCAAACGAATACTTTTTGTAATTTTCGACTCGTCACGCCGTACTCATTCACGAAACGCCGCAATTTATCTCGTCTAAACAGGGCGCAACGTGTACATTCACTATCACACAGCAAAAGAGAAACCGCCAAAGCACACCCTAACACTATCTTCGCAAAGAAACACGATTCTTTCTAATGTCACAAATCGAAATTTCGCGAAAAATTTTCTCATCGGTACAAATAGTCGGCCTGAATGTTGGCGGCGATCTCGACCTCCCACCTGAGTGAGAGAAATACTATAAAATTACTATAAGATTACTGTAGAAATACTATAATATTACCAAAATATACCATGAAATCAATATAAAATAGAAATAGCTAGACTATAAAATTCATTTTCAAATTAAATACTAAAGAAATTACTATAAAATACTATAAATACTGTCTATTACTACACTATAATTACTACGTATTACTATAAATACTACAAAACTACTATCCACAAGAAGAAGGGAGGAGAGTATACAGAGACGCTCTAATTCAAATCACTGCAAAATTACTGCATATTTAATATAAAATAACTACAAATCTGCAACAAACTTACTACAATATTACTAGAAAGTGAATACAGAATGACGAATATAAAATTACTACAAAACAACTACAAAACTACTGCATATTTAATAAAATATTACTAGGTACAAAATGAATAGAAGATTACTATACAATTTAGAAAAAATCTACTACTAAATTACTACAACATTGTTGAAAATTTAATACAAAATTACCACAATATTTTAATACACAACAAATACAAAATTGTTACAAAATGAATACAAGATTACTACAACATGACTACAAATTTAACACAAAATTACTATAAAATTAACTACAAAATTACTACAAAATTAAAACAACAATAAACTACAAACCTATCCCCATTCGAGAGCAGTTTCTCCTTGTTGTAAATCAACTCTTCGTGCGTCTCAGTTGAGAACTCGAAATTCGGACCCTGCGAAAATTTTGTATATTATTATTATTATTTTCCATATTTTATTTTTGATTCAATATGCTCGCTAAGTGTAAACGGGGGGTGTGAAAGCATCAAAGCAGTAAAAATTTTTAGAAATTCAAAGCGCGGCGCGTGCAAAAAATTTTTCGCCTATGGCTTTTGCCTGTTTATAGGTACAAATTACTTTTCTGCCTAAAAAATTAGTGATTTTGGGACTATTTTACTTTCAGCATCATAAATACAGTGTTACAACAATGCGTTATTCAAACTCTACACAGTGCCACCACAATACTAATCCACAGTAAACTTGTAGTAACTCTATAGTATTTCTACTAGTGTCTTTAGCCCATAGGTAATACTGTATATCTATAGCTGAACACCTACGGAAACAGAGCCATTTGTATCGATCCATGGAAATTAGCCACTGTTCTCAACATGTATTGGTCTATGGTTCACAGCCGATGCTCACAACAGCCCATAGAAGATTCAGATAGATCTAAAGTCATTTGACACTGTGCCTCTGTCAGTGCCTGCTTTTAGGGTTACACCAGCTCTCATGCCTCAGAATACACTGAACTTTGCATATAGGCGTTTGTGATTAGCCCATAAGAGGTTTCAGATAGATCTAATGTCTTCTGACACTGTGCCCCTGCCAGTGCCTGTACTTACCATTGCGCCCACTCTCGTGCTTTTGATTACACTGAACTCAGCATATAGGTGTTTGTGTTTAGCCCATAAAAGGTTTCAGAAACATCAAAAGTCTCTTGACACTGGGCCCTTGCCAGTGCCTGCATTTACCATCGAACCTGTTCCCGTGCCTCTGAATACACGTCAGAGTCTCACAGGGACAACTTTGTAATGAATGGTGACACGACAGTGCGAAATTGCCACGAAAGTGACCAGTAGGCACTCTTTGGTGCACAGAATGTACTGTGCAGTAGATATTTTCGTGAATTTTGTGGAATTTAGTAATTTGCGAAAGTTTTAAAATAGGAGGGGACAAATCGCAGTCAATGATGGTTCTTTTGATCTATAGATCTCCAGGATCCATCAACTGTGTCGCGAGAAAATGGCCGGACAAACATCATAGGCGGACAGACAAACATCGTTAGCCGCTTAGTATATAGGACTAGTGCCTTTAGCCCGTAGGTGATACTGTAGGTCCAAGACTATTGATGATCGCCTGACTCAGCTGCAATTGGTCACAAGCCACCAGCCACTGTATAGGTTCACTGCTGTAGAGCCTAATCCTACCATGCTGCCAGCAACCAATTGCAAGACACCAGCGAAAACCAATAGGTGTTTCTGTAGTATTTGTGACTTCTGATGGTCTCAAGCCTATAGCGCAAGACGGATCACCAGCCACCACTGTTGTGCAGTTCGAAGAGCCATCGATCGTCTGTGGTTGATGACAAACAATTCTTCTGTGCTACAGATCATTCAATTCTCAAGTGCTCACTCAAGCCAACTAAGCATAATAGATCATCGGCCACCACTGTTCTGAAGTCTGTACAGTCAATGACGGCGAGCTTGAGATATAAATCTCCAGGATCAATCTCTTCTGTCATAAGAAATCGGCCATTCAATCCTTGGTTTTTGCTATCCTTGCGTCGCGTGTACCGAGCGTCTTTTAGTAACAGGGCGACAGCTACAATCGCGTCATTGCCGCCGTGGCCGCCATTTGAATGCCTAGTGCTAAGCGGACAGATGCCGAACAGACAGACATCGTTAGCCGCTTAGTATATAGGACTAGTGTCTTTAGCCCATAGGTGATACTGTATATCTATAGCTGAACACCTATGGAAACAGAGCATTTGCATTGACCCATGGAAATCAGCCGCTGATCACAACATGTATTGGTCTCTGGTTCACAGCCAATGCTCACAACAGCCCATAGAAGATTCAGATAGATCTAAAGTCATTTGACACTGTGCCTCTGTCAGTGCCTGCTTTTAGGGTTACACCAGCTCCAGAATGCATGCCTCAGAATACACTGAACTTTGCGTATAGGTGTTTGTGTATAGCCCATAAGAGGTTTCAGATAGATCTAATGTCTTATGACACTGTGCCCCTGCCAGTGCCTGCGTTTACCATTGCGCCCACTCCCGTGCCTTTGATTACACTGAACTTTGCATATAGGTGCTTGTGTTTAGCCCATAAGAGGTTTCAGATAGATCAAAACTCTCTTGACACTGCACCCTTGCCAGTGCCTGCATTTACGATCGAACCTGTTCCCGTGCCTCTGAATACACATCAGAGTCTCACAAAGACAACTTTGTGGTGAATGGTGACACGACAGTGCGAAATTACCGCAACAAGCTCCGGTATTAAAAAGTTGAGTTTGTATTCTGACTGACATTGCAAAGAGTTGCGTTCTTTCTGCAGAGAGTGCGGGAGTTCAACGCCCGCATGCTCCGCTTCATGAGCCCCCGCTTCGCAAGAGGGTATTGCATAGCAATATTGATTTCGCCCGCGATTTGGCTTTTAGAGCAAGAACATCCCTCTTTCAAGCAACGCTTTAAAAAAAGTGACAAAAACTTGTAAAAGCTTTGACAAACAATTGACAGATCACAAAAGAGCGCACTACGAGCAATCAAGCCGTGTCACACTTCTGCATGTAGCAAAGAGAGATCTTAGCGTTAAAATTTCGAGAATGGCGTTTTCTGCGGTGCGTGCTTGCGTTATTGAAAAATTTATTGCTGCCGAATGAAAGAGCACGCCGAGAGCTTTCACCTGACGTGTCGATTGCCACTCTACGACGTAAGACGAGCGAGTTAGAGCCGTTTTGTGCTTTTGCACCTTCGAGTTACTGTAACTCGCGAAATTCAAACTTTTGAATTTCCACCGATGGGAGAACAGATGATCAGTGAGTCGGGAGGTATCCAAAAAGCTCGAGATCGTCTCTCTACGACGCAAGTTGAGCGAGTTAGAGCAACCTTAGCGTCAATATCCCGAGAATGGCGTTTTCAGCGGTGCGTGTTTGCGTAATTGAACAAAGTTTTGTAGCCGCATAAAAGAGCACGTCGAGAGCTTTCACCTGGCGTGTCGATTGCCGCTCTACGGCGTAAGACGAGCGAGTTAGAGCCGTTTTGTGCTTTGCACCTTCGAGTTACTGTAACTCGCGAAATTCAAACTTATACGTTTCGACCAATGGGAGAACAAATGATCAGTGAGTCGGGAGCTATCCAAAAAGCTCGAGATCGTCTCTCTACGATGTAAGTTGTGCGCGTTAGAGCGATTCTAGCGTCAAAATGCCGAGAATGGCGTTTTCCGCGGTGCGTGTTTGCGTAATTGAAAAAACTTTTGCAGACGCATGAAGGAACACGTCGAGAGCTTTCTCCTGACGTGTCGATTGCCGCTCTACGACGTAACACGAGCGAGTTAGAGCCGTTTTGCGTTTTGACCTTCGGGGTACTGTAGCGCGCGCTATTCAAACTTTTGAATTTCGAAACCTCTTAGCTGAATGATCAGTGAGTCGAGACCTATCCGTAGAGCCCAAGATCTCCGCTCTACGACTTTCCAACGCCGAGATCTGGGAGCGTTACGGACGGACGGACGTACGTACGCACGCACGCACGCCGAGCTCTCGTATAGTCTCGCCCGCCTGAGGGCGGGCGAAAAAATGATTAGTAGGCACTCTTTAGTGCTCAGAATGTACTGTGCAGTCGATATTTTCGTGAATTTTGTGGAATTTAGTAATTTGCGAAAGTTTTAAAATAGGAGGGGACAAATCGCAGTCAACGACGGTTGTTTTGATCTATAGATCTCCAGGATCCATCGCGTGTGTCGCGAGAAAATGGCCGGACAGACAAACAGACAAACAGACAGACTCTACGCCGCTTAGTATATAGGACTAGTGCCTTTAGCCCATAGGTGATACTGTATATCTATAGCTGAACACCTATGGAAACAGAGCCATTTGTATCGACCCATGGAAATCAGCCACTGCTCACAACATGTATTGGCCTATGGTTCACAGCCAATGTTCACAACAGCTCATAGGAGATTCTGATAGATCTAAAGTCATTTGACACTGTGCCTCTGTCAGTGCCTGCTTTTAGGGTTGCACCAGCTCCCATGCCTCAGAATACACTGAGGCTAACACATGGATGCTTGCATTTAGCCCATAGGAGATTTCAGATAGATCTAATGTCTTCTGACACTGTGCCATTGCCAGTGCCTGCATTTACCATTGCGCCCGCTGCCGTGCCATTGATTACACTGAACATTGCATATAGGTGTTTGTGTGTAGCCCATAAGAGGTTTCAGATAGATCAAAAGCCTCTTGACACTGCGCCCTTGCCAGTGCCTGCATTTATCATCAAACCTGTTCCCGTGCCTCTGAATACATCTCAGGGTCTCACAGAGACAACTTTTTAGTGATTGGTGACACAACAGTGCGAAATGTCCACGAAAATGACCAGTAGGCACTCTTTAGTGCTCAGAATGTACTGTGCAGATGATATTTTCGTAAATTTTGTAGAATTTAGTAATTTGCAAAAGTTCTAAAATAGGAGGGGATTCCTTCCAGCCCACGACGGTCAGTTTAAGCTATAGATCTCCAGGATCCATCAACTGTGTCAAGAGAAAATGGCCGGACAAACAGACAAACAGACAAACAAACAAACAAACAAACACACTCTTTGCCGCTTAGTATATAGGACTAGTGCCTTTAGCCCATAGGTGATACCCATAGATCATGTGGTGACCTGACCCATCGTCCGCAGCCACTGGCCAGAGTGAGAACATGTATGACTCACGGCCCACAGCCACTGGTCAAAACACGCAGAGACCCATGGCCAGCTGTCGCCGCTCACAATATGCATTGATCAAATGCACACAGCCCTGCCAGCTCCCTTGTCTCAGAACACACTGAATGCAACTTTCAGATAGATCGAAAGTCATTTGATACTGTGCCCTTGCCAGTGCTGGTATTTACCATTGCACGTGCTTCTATGCCTCAGAATACACGTCAGAGCCTCATTGCAACAACTCTGTAGTGAATGGTGGCAGAATAGCTCGAAATGCGC
>JASAMZ010002264.1:0-25867 GCA_030248115.1 Linhomoeus sp. GSCO2_2 | reverse complement strand
CAACCGTATATATATATACACCTCGCCGCTCTGAGGCGCGGCGAAACAAGCTGTTTTAAAAAAGTTGAGTTGTTTTATTAATACAGAGTGGTTTGTGAGTGTTTTAAAGTGGAAGAGTAAAAGAGTGGATACTTTTGTAAAGTATTTCGAAGCCTTTCCTATATGACACGCGCCCGCCCGGAGTCCATTATTCATGCGCTACTTCTGACACGCTCCTTTCTGAGGGGTTCTTGCAGGGCAACATTGGGATCGCCCGGGATTAATTTTTTGAGCAAGGCCCACGCATTTCTGAGCGGTTGTTGCAAGGCAACATTGGGATCGCCCGGGATTAATTTTTTTAGCAAGTCACACGCATTTCTAAGCGGTTGTTGCAAGGCAACATTGGGATCGCCCGAGATTAATTTTTTAGGAGACAATGTTGTTCGTAAGACAAGGGTTAAAAAAGCAAAAGTATTTCTTTAGGAACGACCGTTCAACAACTGCCTCAACGTAAGCTTTCAAACGGTCGAACGAATGCCGCTCCACAACGTAAGACGAGCGAGTTAGGGCCGATTTGCTGTTTGAACCTTTGAGTTACTGTAGCTCGCCAAATTCAAACTTTCGAATCTCGACTTCTCTTAACGGAATGATCAGTGTGCCGAAACCTATTCAACGAACTCAAGACCGTCTCTCTAAGACGGAAGACGAGCGAGTTAGAGGAGTTTTGCGCTTTGAAGCTTTGGGTTACTGTAGCTCGCGAAATTCAAACTTTTGAGTTTCGACCAATAGAAGAACAAATCATCAGTTAATCGAGAGCCACCCAGCAAACTCAAGACCGCCTCTCTACGACGCACGCTGAGTGAGTTAGAGCGATTTCTGTGTTAAAAACGCGAGAATGCGCTTTTCGTGGTGCGTGTTTGCGTAATTAAGAAAACTTTCAATGCCAAACGAAAGAGCACGTCGAGACCTTTTAGTTGACCTATCGCACGCCGCTCTACGACGTAAGACGAGCGAGTTAGAGCCGTTTTCCGTTTCGACCTTCGGGTTACTGTAACTCGCGAATTTCAAAGTTTTGAATTTCGAAACCTCAGCTGAATGATCAGTGAGTCGAGGCCTATCCATAAAGCCCAAGATCTCCTTCCTACGACGTTCCAACGCCGAGATCTGAGAGCGTGAGGAACGAACGAACGAACGGACGAACGGACGAACGCACGAACGAACGAACGCACGGACGATAAGCTCTCGTAGGGGTTCGCCCGGCTGAGGCCGGGCGAAAAAATGTACTACCCGTGTTTGTCTTGTAACCACGTATGTGGCCAGGGGCGCTGAACAGTGTTGCCGTGAGTCACTCTATTAGAATTTTACAGCAAGTTAAGTTATGTACGTACTTACCTTCACTCAATGAATTTCTGAATGGTGTTTATGGCTTGCTTACGGTTTAACTTGTAAGGCTCTTATAATGCTCTCCCGTTAAATTCCTGATAAACTGCAGGACCATACCTTTGTGTTAGTTGATTTGCCCCAAAATAACTTTGCAATGACCTGTGTAGGTAGCTCATTTATGGGTTAACTCAAACGGTTGACTAGTCAAGCGATGTCCGTTCGAGCCAGCGTCTTAGTGGCAACGGCGAAAAGGACGACAACAAGCTGTTTTAAAAAAGTTGAGTTGTTTTATTAATAGAGTGGTTTGTGAGTGTTTTAAAGTGGAAGAGTAAAAGAGTGGATACTTTTGTAAAGTATTTCGAAGCCTTTCCGATACGACGCGCGCCCGCCCGGAGTCCACTATTCATGCGCTACTTCTGACACGCTCCTTTCTGAGGGGTTCTTGCAGGGCAACATTGGGATCGCCCGGGATTAATTTTTTGAGCAAGGCCCACGCATTTCTGAGCGGTTGTTGCAAGGCAACATTGGGATCGCCCGGGATTAATTTTTTTAGCAGACAAAGTTGTTCGTAAGACAAGGGTTTAAAAAAACAAAAGTATTGCTTTAGGAATGGCCATTCAACAACTGCCTCAACGTAAGCTTTCAAACGGTCGAACGAATGCCGCTCTACGACGTAAGACGAGCGAGTAAGAGCCGTTTTCAGATTGAACCTTCGGGTTACTGTAGCGCGCGCAATTCAAACTTTTGAATTTCTACTTCTCTCAACGGAATGATCAGTGTGCCGAAACCTATTCAACGAACTCAAGATCAGCCTCTCTATGACGGAAGACGAGCGAGTTAGAGAAGTTTTGCGTTTTAAACCTCTGGGTTACTGTAGCTCCCGAAATTCAAACTTTTGAGTTTCGACCAATAGAAGAACAAATGATCAGTGAGTCGAGAGCTATCCAACCAACCCAAGATCGTCTCCCTACGACGCACGCTGAGCGAGTTAGAGCGATTTCTGCGTTAAATACGCGAGAATGGCGTTTTTCGCGTTGCGTGTTTGCGTAATTAAGAAAATCTTTATGCCAAACGAAAGCGCACGTCGAGACTTTTTAGTTGAGCTATCGCACGCCGCTCTACGACGTAAGACGAGCGAGTTATAGCCGTTTTAAGTTTTGACCTTCGGGTTACTGTAGCGCGCGTAATTCAAACTTTTGAATTTCGAAGTCTCTTAGCAACATTACCAGTGAGTCGAGACCTATCCATAAAGCCCAAGATCTCCTTCCTACGACGTTCTAACGCCGAGATATAAGAGCGTGACGAACGAACGCACGAACGAACGCACGCACGATAAGCTCTCGTAGGGGTTCGCCCGGCTGAGGCCGGGCGAAAAAAAGTGCGCAGTGAAGGCACACGCGAGTGAGGTGGTGTAGACTGAAATCACATGATCGCAAGAATCGTTGGATCGGATTTCTCTCTTCTTCCCTATTGCCTGCGCCTTTCAGGTAGACGAGTCGGACTTCGAGGTCGACTCCGAGTCGGAGGACGACTGCGACTGCGAGTTGGAGACAGAAGGCGAGTCTTCCGTCGGCTCGTCATCGTCGTCTTCGGTGCTGTCGTCGTCGTCGTCATCTTCGTTGTCTTCGCCGCTGTCGTCAGACGACTCGGACTTCTTCTTGCTCTTGTCTTTCTCCTCTGCTCCCGGCTTGGCGTCGACCGCTTCTTCGGCTTCCTGAGCGGCCGTCGCTTCTTCCTCTGCCTTCCTCTTTTCTTCGGCTTCTTCTTCCTGTTTCTTCGTTTCCTCCTCTTGCTTCTTCGCTTCTTCTTTACGCTTCTTCTTGCGACAGCAAACGCAGACGACAGCAAAGACGACGAGGAGAACCAGTAGCAGAACGGCGGCCCAGAGAATAAAGCAGAGCTTGGAGCTGCAGCTGCAAATTGTCAGTCGACCAATGAACTCGCATTCCTCGGCAGAAGACGTGCTTGCGATTGTTGTGGTGGTGGAGTTGCCGAGAGTGCCTGGATGGATGGTGAAGTTACCGAGGGTGCGTGGATATGTGGTGGTCGTCGGCTGGGCGATGGAAGAGAGGTTGGGTTGCGGGCCATCAATTGTCGGCTCGACTGTAGTGGCACCAGTGGCGCTGGAGCTGTGGTGTGAGGTCAGTTTTCCTCGGCCAGTTGTCGAGCTGTGAGGTCCGTCCGGTTCGTCGCGGTCGGTTGTCAAGCCGTCTGGTGGAGCCGGTCTGCCTGGGCTGCTTGTCGAATCGTGTTCTTGTGCGGCCTTCGTGGTGGTCGTCGGCCCGATGGAAGAGCGACTGGCCGGTTGGCTATCGGTGGCCGTCACTGGTCCTGGTGGGCCGGTGGCCCCGGACTTGGGCGGCGCAGTAGTCGTTGTGGGAGCGACGGTGGTCGTGGTCGAATTGGTGGTTGTCCTCGTGGTCGTGGTGGTGGTGGTGGTCGTGGATGTCGTGGTTGTGGTCGTCGTCGTCGTCGTCGTGGTCGTGGTAGTAGTGGTCGTTGACGTCGTCGTGAGATTCCAGTAGGCCGTCTTCGGGTCGAGTTTGTTGTTGCAGAGGTTGCCTTTGCAGCAGCAGACGACTTTCCCAAGCGTATGGTCGGCCATATGGCAGCCCTCGCGCTCTCCTGGTGTGACGAACGAGCACTCGTCCTCTCGGCTGGCGACGCGCATCTTGTTCTCTGCCGGCGGTGTTGCACTCTCGTGCTGGTACTCGCTGACGCAGAACTTGTGGCGGCCGACGTGGGGCAGCTGGAAGCCATCGGCGAGCTTCGTCGACTCGTCGTGCTTCCCTTGGTCGTAGCAATAGATGGCGTCGGTTTCGTTGGGAAACCTTCTCAGGATTTCTTTTGAGATGTTGAGACCGTCACCACACACTGGTGGGTCTACAGAGGGGCGTATTGGACTGCAGCAGTAGTAGGCCGCACGCTTGTCGTTGCCGGTGTAACATTTGACTTTTCCTTCACACTCGACTTTGTACTGCGCGTCTCCGTCGTCTGAGATCTTCAACTCGTACGAGCAGAAGTCGCTCTTTGAGCAGCTCTCAGCGGGTTTGTCAGCTCTGGTGTTCAGGCACTGCCGCTCGGGCGACCGGGCGTTTCTCTGTCGGTGGCGACGTCGGCGACTGGGCGTCCGTCGGGGAAGCAGCTGGCCGCTTGACTTCTCCCGCTTCTCGTCTTGGACTGCCGCTTCTTTGTCTTCGTCTGGCGTCGTCTGCCTCTGCTCCTCTTCTCTTTCCGCCTTCGCCTTTCTCTTCGTCTCCGTCGGCTGCTGGCGTCGCTCTTCCGCCGGCCGACTCGGCTGCAGCTTCTGCTGTGGTCGGAGTTCTTCTTCCTCGATCGGCTGACTGTCGCCCGGTCGAAGGGTCGGCGTAGACGTCGCCTCTCGCCTCTGGTCGCTTCTCTGCTGCGGCAGCGGCACGCCGACGACGGCCACTGCGGCGACGACGACGACGACGGCGACGATGAGGGACGCTGACGGCCTCTTCATCCTCTTCTTTGGATCTTCTTCCTTCTTTAGGTCAGGTTCTCTATTACTCACAGCTATAATGAATCTCACTAGTTAAAATCTCGAATAACTGGCGTCAAACAAATGGGGTTAATATAGGGTTGAAATGGAATCATGCATATGCAGATGTCCATAGCACCTTGTGGCCGATGGCAACTTCGTCGCGGTAGAGAGATCCGATCAGCGCTTCCTCACCTGACGGAATTAAGAAAGCAGAAAAGTAGTTTTTGAATAGATATACAAAGACGAATAATCACCCACCCCCCCCCCCCCCCAACTACAATGAAGCAAGATTAGGAAATTGGAAATTTTCGGAAAGGCAGCCTCAAAATTCACGACGACGACCACAGCAGAAACTCTCGCTCTCTCTCTCACTCTGCTCCGTGACCCTTCCATCGGGAATGTCCAACTCGACGTAGTCGCTCTCCGACTCCAGCCAGTTGCCGTCGAACATGGAGCTGAAGTAGTGGCACTGGCCCAGGTAGAGCTTGTGCAGGCGCCACTCCCTTCCCAGCGCCGCCACGGTCACGTCCGAGCTCTGGCCTTCTTTGAACAGCTTCTGGTAGATGTAGTCGGCCGTTCTCAAGCTTCTCCTCTTGCGCCGACGACGCTTCCCCTTCGGTTCCGACTTCGAGTTCTTGGCGCGTCGGCGCTTTCTCTGAGTTCGCGAGCTTTCTCCGCCGTCGCTACCGGCGGTGGAATCGGCTAGCGACGAACTGCGGCTGCTGGACGTCGTGGCGGACGAAGCGCCGTCGTCGTCGTCGCGCCGAGCTTCGTCAGAGCGCGAGAGAAGGAAGCCGCTCGCTTTCTGACCCATATTGCAAAGAATAGTTCCTCCTTTGAATTGAGCGAGTCTCGCTGCCAAACTAACTGTGTTCTCTCACTGCCCCTAGCGTGATGTATTCAAATCACCATGCGTGGACACGGTAGCTAGCAGGCAATATCGTTTTGAGGTCACGACCTTTTGAAAGAGCAAGTATGCTGTCATGCCCGACTGCGCACTGTACTTACGTCAAAACCAGAAACTGCGAGCGAACACTTCGCCGTCGAAGGCAACCTGACACAAAGAAGTACAAAGAAGACACGTCGCCGTTCCAGTGCCAAATGAGGTAGCAGTATCGTAGGTAATCCAATACGATCAGGTATTCTAGCAGCTTCAACTTCTTAGTCAAAGGAACAACGTATCACAAAGCTAAGTTAGCTTATCACAAGAGGAGCGGAACGAAGGAAGCTTCAAAGCTTGCGAGAGACAAAGGCGTACGCCAAGTATTCGACCATACGTAGCGAAGGTGATATCTCAATCTGTGATGGATCATTGATAGAGCGCCCCAAGGCATAATGGAATAGATTTGCAATTTTGTCCATGTAACGATTGACGGTTACCCACAAACGGTGATGTCCTTCCATTTCTGAAAAGAGTATTTGTATTTTATCAGCGCAAATTGCTACCCGCAAACACAAATTGTTGGGTATTTACACTAAAACATATTTTGCGCAATATTTTACTTAATAAAATATTAACATACCTAATAATTATATTTAGTAATATAATAATATAGATGATAGTATGACATGTAATATAAACAACGATATAATATACATACTAATACAATAGTATAATAATGAATACATAATACCTAATTTGTACATTAAATGGTAATATGTTTTAATATCAAACATATTTTGGCCTTATGCGCACTGACTAGAGAAGCAGCTAGTCTGGATTCCATCGACGACAATTGCGCCACTGTCGGTGACGGGCGCATAGTAACCTTGTCCTGTCACCTCTGTGACGCTAAAATATGTTTGAATTTTTTTAAGTTTAATAGATTAATATAAAAAATTTAAATGATTTTGTTGTTTTACTGAAATTGAACGTAGTATATTTTTGGGTGGTTGCAAAGACAGCGACAAAATTCGAAACAGTTGAAATTTACAAATAAATTACCAGTTATTATCAACCATACCGTTCAACTGTGACAGTCATGAAGTTGAGCCCATTTGAAAGGAAGACGCAATTGCCAACTTTGACATTCTTCGCCATCTTCGTCTCGTCCATGATGACATTGGATTTGTGAATCTTAAAAGGATTAGAATAATCAAAGAAAAGAAAAGAGTGTACCTAATTGTTTTACTCAAAACCTATTCAACAACAAGGAATAATACTGAAATAGCTCCGTAGTTCTTAAAAATAGTTTTGTGAAACCACACTGGCAATGGCAATAAAATATTAAAACACACCGACAAATATAATTGTCTTGTGTTTGAATTTACAGTATTTTAAAAGTTGATTTTAAACATTCATATTGCAGTAATCTACTACAAACCATCTCTGCTGTTTCACAAGGGGTAGAAGGCACCAAATGTTCGTGCGTCAGTCGCAAAACTTGACCAGTTGAGGTTTCAATTTGAATGAAACTGCCTGTGATATTGACAACGTTGTGGTGCCACGACACGATTGGCTCGTAGTCTAGCAGTCCGAGCACCTAAAACACTAAGTATTTTTGCATTAAACCATTTAGCAGTATTAATAGTTTGGCGTTTGTTTGGCTGAAGTTCAATATGGAATACAGTTATTGTGCTTCAAGGTTCTGCGCCGTGTAGAAGTGAAACAGTGTTTCCTATTGTGGTATTTTATTAGAATTTGAAATTTCTTTCGTTTGATTATGTTTTCTATAGAATGTTATTTTGGTGGACCAATTATTACGGCAAGAAAGAATACAATTAAATAACACCACGAGAATTGTTTTGTGAAATTTCTACAACCTCATCTCCAGTTCGCAAATCGGCCATAGATTTAGGCCCATAGCGCGTGGTGACTGTGGCGTCCGCGGGATAACACGCACCACCTCCGCCTCCTCCTCCGAGTCCCAACAAATTTGTGACGTCGATTCGGACTTAAATTAGGGTATTTACAAGCCAGAAAATTTTGATACTATTAACCTAGGTCTATATTGTAACACTATCTTTATTTGGTTGAACCTAGGTATTTGTATTGGTTGTGTGGGACGCAAGTGCCTGATCAAACGCATGTATTGAGCTCTTCACGATCAAATCCGTTTTATTAAAGTTAACGCGGTCCGCATCACTGCCTGTGAAAGTCCACCAAATTAGATGGCATTTATCGTCGCCAAATCAACGGTGATTGGTTCCTAGGTGGAGGTTCCACCTACCAGCCAATCAGCGTTAATTTGGCAGCGGCAAATGCCACCTTATTTGGTGGACCTTCACAGGCAGTGATGCGGACCGCGTTAAGAATTTGTCTTATTTGTTCTATTTAGGTGGCAGTTCTTTGTGCTTGTAAAAATACTATCGCATTCCATACTTCTACCTAGTTACAAATATTCATGTTGGTCTATTACAAGTAGGTACCAACTTTCATTACTTTACTTTCACAATTTTAAAGTTACCTAGAAACATTGTACTTACTGCGTTTTCCGGGTCCCTGCTCAGGTTTCTTCTGTTCAACCCGGGGCTGCTGCCGTTCTTGTTCGCGCCGAGTTTCCAGATCCCGCCTTCTTTGTTCCTGCCGCCTGCGATGCTCCTTCCGCTGACGTTGTCTGGAATTGAACACAAAATTTGAATTCTAAGAAGTTAAAATTTTGAAAACTCATTCTAAAATTCTTTTGTGAAGTTTAGAATCGAATTCTGTATTAAAAAACTATGAATTCTGACTTTTAAAAATTTTAATCATTTTGATTTTAAAGAATTTAAAGACAACTTATAATTTTGATAAGTTTTACAAAATTCACAGAAGTGCCATAATATTCAGAAAGGTTCTTACGATAAATTTTGTAATCCCTACAGCGCTAGAGAGACTGCATTAGGAGGGCAGCATTTGTTGAGTGTATACTGATATATTGCACTTTAAACGCACAAACAAAACTGCAAATTGGTCATTGTCCTAAAACTTTATCTGTAGCTTTTCAACTAATAAATCTTTTAATTAATAATTATTAATTACCGTCTTTGTTTATTATCATCTTTTTCTACTTTTTCTTTGCTTCTCTGCTCGCGTTCTTCGTCGCAGCTCTGCTTACAGTCGCGCCTATTTAGGAAGTTGTTGTTGTTGCCCTCACAGCCGAAGTATCTAAAATAGCAATAAAGATTAAACAAATTGAATTTGGCGACTTAGGTATGCTAATTTTGCTGTCAATTATGCTATATATGTGTCAATCGCTGGCACGTGTTCCTGGCCAACTTTGACGAAATGCAACATTGGCCTTATTTAAGCTACAGAGTCGGTCTTTGTGGCATATGATGAAAGCTCATTTTCTTCTGCATTTAACGGCGCAAGTCGCGTGAACATGTGCCGTCTGTTACAAGAGTTATAGATTTCCGAGTGGTACACTATCCGGGAATTTGGGACCGCAACTTTGACCCGCTGCAACTTGTGGACTTTGCTGTGAAATCAAGCCATTTTGTGACACATGTGATGGTATAGTTTTGTGTCCATCGTGCGCAAGTTGCGTTCGTCTAGGGTAACTCACGCAAAAGTTATTGATATTGTGGACTTGCTTGATTAACAAATTCACCCTGTACAGACTGTACAGAATAGATGGCTGTCATCACAAGGCCCCTTCTCAAAGTGCGCCGAACCTATGAAAAGCTGCACATATGGGGTGCACCAGGTTGCACATGCTTCGTTGCTAGCTTGAGCTTTTCACACCACAAGCTTGTTTGGCTTTCTGTCAGTATGTAATGTACAAAGCGCCAAAATGCAAAATTCATCGCAATGCTAAAAATCATTCACCCAGGGGGCATAATAAGGAAATCTACATAATCCAAGTAATGTGTTGTTTACCTCAGTGGCAAGCACCTTGCTCGCCCTCGGTGGTAGTACCATCGCCTTTTGTACAAGTGTCTCGGGGCGCCGACACATGGCACACCTCAAAATGTTGACATTATAAAGTCTAGTTTAGATGATTGCAAGAAGAATTTCTTTGTCAAAATAGCACATACCGATGTCTTTGGGTGAATTACAGTCTGTGGCGCTTTGAACTATTGCCAACGCAATCAAGCAGCCAAAAGTCGCGATCAAAATCGGTTTTGAAATAGTCATTTTTGCAAAAAGTTCCTCCTTCGACTTTCCCCTTGGGAAGTCTCCGAATTACGGCGTTCACACACTCAGAACTAAAAACTTTGGCGCACAATAGAGACTGAGTAAGTAAGACAACGACTTGAATAGGCGAGCGGCACCTTGCGCGCGCGCGCGCGATTCGGGAATGACGGGTGGGTGTTAACACTTTGTGAATTGAGATTTTTGGACAAGAATTGTTGAAACCAATCTCAAAACATAATTTGAGAACTGTGTAGCTTTGGCACTTTTTGCTCTGGATTGGGTTGTTGCAATAATTCAAAGCTTGAAATAAAATTTCTATAACTATAGCGAGGCTTTGTGTCACGCCAAAGAATTTGTGTCGCACCCTCCTGTTTACGGCAATGCACCTAACAGTGTTCAAAAGTGAACTTCGCGCCGCCCTCGTTCTATTCCTGTCAACGCCCTCCGGTCAACAAAAGTGCAAACGGTGCACTGTAGCAGTGTGAAAAGGCAAATTTCGCGCCACTTTCGTTCTATTCAGTTCGCATTAACTGTATTAAGGCAGCGCGCACGTCACAACGACACGCCTAAAGTGCTTTTATGTGTTCTAAACGTGTGGAGCACGCGGAAAGGCTAGAGCAATGACATCATAACAGGTCGGCGATCATAAATCATCGCCGCGCACACGCATCCGTCAGCATACGGTAGACACCATTGGTTGCGCGAAGGTTTCTAGAAGTTTCTGCAGCGTGTCTCTGGGTTTCGTCATAATTTCTCGCGAGCACGGAACGCCCCACAAGGTAAAAAAAGACTGACAAAATTGCACTCCTAAAGTTCGCAGGAAAATCGACGTTTGCCCGCCCAACCTGCCAGTGCCACCTAATCGGAGCTGACAGAAAGTTCCCTAATGGAATAATGCCATCTAGAAACAAGTTCCTTGATGGAAGAATGGGCGGAGGAACAAACAATCAACTGCACTTTTGCACTAAGACGGCGCGGCCGCCCACGCTCGATGTCTTCACAGCGCCTATGTTTAGCCCATTGCGCTGAAAATTGTCGCCGCATTCCACTCCCCTCGAGGCCGCGTGTGCAGTCGCCGACTGACTGTTCACTACAGTTTGCGTCACTGAGATACAGTACCGTAAAGTGCCGATTAGAGGAAGATCTCCAAATAGTGGTAGTCTCCAAATTAGTGATGGCAACTTGAAAACCGGGTAAGTACTTACCTACCCGGCTTTACCCGGTTTTCAAAAACCGGGTATACTTGGTACTTACCCGGTTTCGCTTGGCCGTGCCCAGTTTTTACTTACCCAGAATCGCCAAAAATAACTGGGTAAAACCAGGTACCCGGTTTTCTAGAAACCGGGTATACATACTTTTACTTACCCGGTTTTATTTTTGGCGAATTTACTTACTTTTACTTACCCGGTTTTGAAATTTCGAAAGTTGCCATCACTACTCCAAATGGTGGTAGGGTGTATGGGCAAATCGAAACAATAGTGGTAGGTCTCCAAGTAGTGGTACATACCATCCACTATCTGGAACTATACCTTACATTTACGCTTATAGCAACCCCAGAAGCAGATGGAAACCGTCAACTGCTGACTATTGAGCAATCTTAAGTCAAACTATAAAAGACTGACTGAAATTTGGTCACTCTAAGGCACTTTGGTTGATCTCAAAGTTACAACCGCGAGGATTGAAACAATTGTGGTAGGTCTCCAAATAGTGGTAGTCTCCAAATAGTGGTAGGGTATAGAGGAGGGTTGAAACAGTGGTAGCCACCTCTATTCGGCACTTTACGGTAGAGAGAAAACTGCAGTGTACTTGGTGAAGTGATCCCAAAGAGGAAGTGTTTACCAAAGGATGGGAGCGGCCGCCATCTTGCTCGCGCTCTCCACCCAAGTGGCGATCGCCTCCGCCTGTCTGAAGATGGCACCCGAGACCTCCACCACAGTCACCGTGATACCAGTGACCACGACCAGCGCAGGTGAGCAAGCGCCATCTGTTTGCGCACATAAGCTAGAGTAAGGATTCTCCGTCAATGCTGATTGGCTACTCGTGTCTGTGGCCACGCTCATCTTCTATGTATCTGCTGCTATGCTTCCTCGCTTCCCTCTAGCCAGCCTGCCAAGTTGCCAACTCCACTAAGAATCAGAGCAGACTTACTAGATGGAAGCGAGGAAGCATAGAAGCAGATCCATAGAAGATGGGCGTGGCCACATACACAGCCAATCGTCTTTGACGGAGAATCCACTTTATGTTCACATGTTGGTTGAAACGGAAGAAAATGTCGCATTTGAATAGGTGCAAAGGGGGGGGGGGGGCCCTTACGCTCCTCTTAGGCAGAACCCATCCTGACCTCAACTCCGACTAGCCCCTATCCCAGACTTGTCCAAACCAAATCTGATTCCAGACGCTACCGTACCCCCTCCCTCAGTGTATTTGTCCGAAAGGTGTCTTCCCGCCCCTCACCCCAGTTTTGAATCTAATCCAATCATTGCTACTATTTGCTACTCCTTTAGTACTGAGCACCAGCAGCAGCGCTTCGGCAACGACGACAACTGTGCCGACGACTACGACCTCCACTGCCGCCATAACGACGACCACTCCTTCCGGCACCACTACAACTACTACCCCCCTTGCGACGACCACCACGATTCCAACGACGACGACGACGGCTGTGGCTACCACCACGACGACGACGACCACCACCACGACGACCACCACGACGACGACAACCACCACAACGACGACCACAACGACCACCACCACAACGACGACTACGACGACCACAACAACTACCACGACCACCACGACGACGACAACACCAGCGCCCGGTAAGTCCTCGGAAGCCCAATGGTTGTCCATTCACAACTGCGATCGATGTGCAACTGTTCCAATTTGTCAACACCATGTATGAGTGTTTCAGACTGCCCAGGGCTGGTTGCAAACGCCGTGGATGGAAATCCAGCGCCGACGCTGTCGGTGACGACGGGCACCTTTGCCAACGACGAAGTCGAAGTGGACTGCCAGCCGACGGCTTCGACGAACATTCACAGTAGGCGCAATGGTTTCTGATCTCACTCAGGCAATTGCCCACCTCTTGCACTGCAGACCACTACGTAACGGACAACAACGGACTCCTGCTCGACGGCTCCGGCGAAGGGCAGACGAAGTTCACGGCGGTCTGCGGCGCCGGCGGCACCTACACCTGGAAGTTCGACGGCAGCGCCCTGACCGGCCCCCTCGCCTGCCGCCGTGAGTACCTAGTGCCCAAACAGCCTGACTCGTACCTGTAACGCTGGGTGGGGGAAGGGGGGGGGGGGTGTGGTCCCCCCTCCGGCCGGAGATCTCCCTCGCAAAAATTGCAGAAATTTTCGCCTGCGGCGCTTAAATGTGGCCAAATTTTCGCCTGCGGCGCTACATTAGGCTATTTCTAACCACAAAATTTAGGCTATTAATTAGACTGATTTTTGTTACTTCTTACTCTATTTTAGCAAAATTTTGTTTCTTCTTTTGACAATTTTCAAGTCGTTTGACCCCCCCCCCCCTCCAAATTCGGATCCCCCCCCCCCCCCCCCCCCCCCTACTCGAGGGGGCGCGTTACTACAGGTATGGCCTGACTCGTTCGCTCTGTGACCGTTCCTTCGTTCCTTCCCTTCAGAGTGCACGCACGCCAAGCGCCACTGCGCCTTCTTCGACGACACTGCCAGATATGGGACGCGGGCCGATGCGCTAACGCGATGCGCTGCTCTCGGCACCAACGGATACTTGATGTACAAGCAGACGGCCGACGACGTGGCACTGATCACCTTGCACGGATGTGAGTCCGTCTTGCATTTGTTGAGGCTTCAATTTTCCTCTCGCTTAGCCGGACTTCAGGTAAGCGAAGTGGCAAAACAGCCCATAATGACCAGAAACATACATAGCTGCAAGGGTTTGGGATTTCCTGACGAGCCTCCCCAGCCCGGGTATCGAACTTTGGAGGAAAAACACCCTGTACCGTTTCCAGAATTCTTACTAGTCATACAACAGACCCGTTCAAAAGTTTAGGCTAGGTAAGATACCGTTTAAGTTACAGCAGAACCTCCAGTTAAGCGACCTGGTCGCTTATTGTTTCAACCAATCGCTTATTAGAGGGGGGTGCTTATTGGAAGGTGTACGGTACATCTACCTGAAGTCACTCATATCGCAGTCGACCAGCAAGGAGGCGCCTTCAAGTCGGCTATGGTCAACGCCATCAAGAGCGGAGGCAACGGCTACGCAAACAGCTACTGGATCCTACCCGACACGACCCAGGAGGCCCTGGGCAATCCGCCGACCGAGTCGCACTGGCAGTGCACCCCCGCTCCAATTTGCTACTCGCGCACCGGTTGGAACAACTACCACGCGATCACGACCAATGGCGGCACTACATTTCAAATGCACGACTTGAAAGAAGGCTTCCTGGGCCTGACCTACAACATTATCTGCATCATTGGCGATTTTTGATCTGTAGCAGTGTGCACTGTGTATTCGATACGTAAGTCAGTCGTTGCGACTCATCGCCAAGTGACAGTGATGTTGGCGAGTAGCGGGTGTGCGAGTACATACATACATATGTCGCCGTCTCACGGGGTGATTCGATTCGAAGTAAATGACCCACTTCTTGGCTCTAGTACCTATTTCTTTGGGCTAGAAAGTTGATGCTTGGTGCCATGAATGGACATAGCGAGCCACCCTGGAAGCACCGTTTCAAGCGCCTCTGATATGGGCCAGTTTGACGACATGACCTTTTTGACGCCGCCTGTCGATGTTGATCATGCGTTGTCAGATCAGTCATACTGGGTCGCGAAGCAATTTGCATCGTTCGTACGCTTTGGGTTGACGCTGCGGCAATGCCCCCTCTTATACCACATTAGGCAGCCATGCGGTTGGTCCCGCGCAGCTCAATCGGTTAGACCATTGGACTAGTAAAACAGACGTCGCAGGATCTGAACCCTGCCGTGGACGTTTTTTTCGGCTTGCTGAAAAAAGTCGCGAAGCAATACGTCATACGTCAGCATACGTCGTATGCCGACAAACTTCGCAAATGGAACGACTAAATTCCGTCTTCATATGAGAAAGTCGATTTTTATACTCCACAAAAAAGTGTGGAGTATATAGCGTTTGTGCGCGAAACGCAGTAATTTGGACCGGATGGGGTTCGCGCGTGCAGCGGCCGATTTGCAAACGGTCTTTTGCGTTGGGTAGGCCTAGTGGGTGGGCAACCTGCACGACATATGGGGTCACGCTGCGGGACCCCGTTGGCGGGAAATTCAAAAATTTAAATTTTCAAAGTACTGGAAAATGGGTTAAACAAGGTAGAACTCGAAAAAGTTGCATATAATGGTATATACTATCTTTTGAGATGTTGTAGTACTCGATAGGGCCGAGGGTGGAAAAAAAGAATTGGATCGCTGCGGGACCCATTTTGGCGCCAAATTTGAAAAATTCGCGATTTTTCGCTATTTTCCGACTTCGACGGGTTGCTGTGCGCGATAGGTAGCTGCTAGAGCCGCGAGACCGCTTTTGGTGCTCCTTCCCAGATGTCCTCTATCGAATGAGCCATGAACGGAGAAAATCGGTTGAGACACAAAAAAGTTATCTTGGTGGAACTTTTTTGACTCCGGGGTCGAAAATTGCGTTTTTCACGTTTCAGCGTCTGTGGCGCTCGAATGCGCTGCCGAATCGGTTCAAAAGTGGTTTCAAGCGATTCTACGTTAAAATCTGGTCCAGAAAAGTGTTTTGGCAAATTTTGCAGAGCTACAGTAACCCTGCCGCGTCCATTTGAATATTGGGTGTCGGTTAGACTTTTGCGATATTATACTCGCTTTCGGGGTTTTCGGGGGCGCTGATTACGAATTTGGCATTCGTTTAGCGCTTAGATGATGTTTATGCGTACCTATGACGAATTCGCATGCTACCGTACCCCAAGTGCAGAATTTTGGTTCTGCGAGTCCATAGGAAGTTAGGGGTGTTGTATGTCGATTCTGGGGTATTCTGGGATGTAGATCACGAATTCGGCATTAGTTTTGCAACTGGGAGTGTCAGGAGGCCACAACAGAAGAGGAGTCACTGTGCGTAGGAGTTCAAATTTGTGGAGTATACTGCGTCCCCCGGACGACTTGCCTGGTTCATGGATCATAGTGTCTGTGCGTGTTGCGTGATTACGTCGCCCCAAAAGCCTCCTGTCTTTTCCTGAGCTGCGTTGTGTGTGTAGTGTGGAGTGTCGTTCTTACATACGTCCACTATCCTCGCTCAATTCTATCCTATTCTCATTTCCCAGCAACCAGACACAGAACAGAGCGCGTAATCTCAATAGAAGAGACGGAAATACAAGGGAACGAAGCCTGAGCAATGGATACTGTTGCGTCACGCGTCATGCTTTCATGGGACTAAGGTATAACTAACTCTAAACAACAGAACGGCACTATAGCTTCCATTTGCCATCGTTCCATAACGGCCTAGGCACTAATTCTAAGGCAAGAGAGCACCAAAATCTCAACGGCTTCATCAAGAGAACACGACAAGGCAGTAGTGTCACACGTATGCGAACGGAGGTGGAAAACAAAGGCAGCAAAAGTACATTGTTTCATTGGGTAGAGCCGCACAGTGTCTTAGAGAGATCGGGCGTCTCTACGCGATTGTTTGATACTGGGTTGAGGAGGCAGTTCTCGCAACTCGTGAAGTACCCTGAAACTCATGGCGTCCCAGCCAGGCGCCAGAACAGATGCGCGCCCTTCAGATGCGTCTCAGAGGTGTCAGCGGTGTGGAGACGCAGCTCCAGCTGCGAACAGTCCACAGTGTCTGAAGTGGTCACACTTTGTGACAATTGTATTACAGATGAGAGACTACAAAGAAAGATGAAACAAGTAGTGAGTAGCTACCACCTGATTCAGCGGTCACAGCCGACGCCGACCGGAATCGAGCCACGTCTGTGGCAGCTGTCTCGCGTTTCATTTCCTGCGCTCCCAACCTGCAGCGTGAGCAGTGATTCGCTACAGCAACTCCACAAATTCACACTTACCGGTCTATTCACTCATTGACACACACCTGACAGACGACTTGCCCCAATCGAGCAATTGGTCAGCGTCGCGCAGTGGCTCCACAGAGGGTTCCACTGCGTTCGTCCCAGTCGTGACTGAAGCCAGCGCCAGGTACATGGTGGGCTCCTGAAATGAGATGACACAGAATGTCACAGATTCAGAGGTCCATAGACCAGTCGGAGTATCCACCTTCAGAGTTCCACCATTGGAGGGCAACTGAGCTGTGACAGAGGCCGTCAGTGTCTGACCGTCTCTCATCTGAAGGTTCAACTGAGATTCATGTTCTCAAAACAGAAAGCACAAATGCACCACTACAAATCATGTATCCAACCATGTTCTCCAGTTTTATCCATCTCAAGTGTCCGTTCCACTGCTCTGGACCCATGGGAAGATTCGCATGGCGCTCTATGGTCTCGCTCCAGTGACTGGTCAGTTCACCCAGACCGGGTCTACCGCTGGCCAACTGCAGTGGGGTATAACTGGGCCCGTCGCCCGTCAGAAAGCGGCCCGGACTACCCAACTCGGCCCCGGAAGCCAGCAAAGCCTGGCACTGAAACGGGCAATGGTTATGGCACATCTGAAGTAACAAATGCCAAGCTCAAAAAGTGTCCACACACACCTTTTCCACGCTTCCGTTCAGAACAGCGCGATGCAACGGCGTCATGCCATTGGCGTCCGCCAGATCAGGCCTCGCGCCTGCAACGGACGCTTCACATGCGTCACATCTGAAGCCTCACATCTGGGAAGAAGCCAGTAGCGCACCGTGCTCCAGAAGCGCCTTCACTTGACAGCTTCTCCCGCAGTGGGCGGCCACCAGAAGCGGCGTCCATCGATGGGGGCCGGTGGTTCTCCCATTCAACACTGCGCTACTATCGCCGAGCTGCCTAAGCAGATGCCTGAGCACCTCGCAGCACTGCACCTCCTTGTAGAGCAGCTGGCTGTTGGCGTCTTCCGCGCAGCAGTCCCTGACGCCCCCCTTGGACCAGGAGAGCTTCAGGATGAGGTCGAAGGTGACCGCTTCCTGTGGCGCCATTAGCTGTGTGATTGCTGACTGCTTGACAAGTGGGAGAAATGTTGGGGGGGGGAGGTGGGGAGGGAGGGAGGGAGGGAGGGAGGGAGGGAGGGAGGGAGGGAGGGAGGGAGGGGGAAGGAGGGAGGGAGGGAGGGAAAAAGGGACGGAGGGAGGGAGGGAGGGAGGGAGGGAGGCCGGAGAGCGGGAGAGATGTAACTTCAACACTGTCTCTGCACCTTGGCCAGCCGCTTCCTGGCGGCGTCCATCTGTCCCATCTGCAGCCTGCCCTCCTGCGGCAGCAGCAGAGTGGCCAGCCTGTTGAAGAGGTTGACGAAGGAAGTGTAGTGGTGAGAGAGCGCAGCCTTGCGCGCCAGCTTCGCCGCCTGCTTCAGACGCTGCTGCTGCTGCCCCTCGCTCTTCCCAGGCTTCTTGTCGAGCTCCGCCATCGTCTTGGAAACCTTCTGAAGCCCAAAACTACCAACACTGTATGGGTAATTGTGTGCGCATGGTCGAAGCTAAACGTTTCCTGCCCAAGCTTGGCTTAAGCTTCCTGCTAAGGCTCCGGTTTAGACTCATAATAGGCTCAAGCTTAGGCTTAGGTTCATGCTTAGACTCAGGCTTAGACTTACGCTTAGACTCAGGCTTAGGCTTAAGTGGTGAGGCTCAGACTGAGGCCCAGGCTTAGGCTTATGCTCAGGCCCAGATTTGTGCTTAGGCTTGGAAGTGACAGGACCAAACGCCTCAAACTACCCAATTCCTCTCAATCTCCCACCTGTCTCAACTTCTCCCTGAACTCTCTGTGCTCCAGGCCGTCCATGACCAGCAGCTCGTCGAACATCTCCTGCGGCATTTCCCCCATTGGAAGCCTGGGCTGTCCCAGAGTCTTGTTCCCTCTGAGACCCTCCAGCTCTCTGGAACTATCCATAAAAGCTTCAGAGGCGTTAGAAGCCAGCGATGGGCCAATAATTGTAAATGGGGTTTAAATTGCATAATTTAGAGTGCCGCAGGCGAACATTTTCACTATTTACTGCGCAATTTCGCCTATATCCGGCAGCGCACGCAAGATTATTCACTCCTTAGAGCCCCTAAGGCAAAAATTTCCACAGTTTAGAGCGCCGCAGACAAAAATTTCCACACTTTAGAGCGCCGCAGATAAAAAGTTCTGCTATTTATAGCGCCGCAGGCAACATTTTTCTACCGGCCGGCATTTGGGGGACACTCCCACCCAATGCCCGATGGCTTCGCCACTGGTGTCAACCACTCTCCAGATGTCAAACCATCTGGCATCGCCCCACCTGGCGAAGCCCTGAAGTCGCTCTCTGAAGCTCTCCAACCGCGCGGCGTCCAGCTGCACCATAGGCTCGGCAGGCTCCTTCTCCACGGGGGGCGCCGGCGGGCTCACCTGCGCCTCTTCCCTCTCCCTCCGAAGCTCCGCGTCGCTGTCTGCAATCAAGGAAGCCAAATGGCGGGACTCGGGGTCTTCGGGGATGGAGGAGCGTCTTCTCTCTGCGGCGCTTCCATCGGTGACAGTGGTCCCTCCAAGCAGTAGTAGCGCCTGAAGCGCCTCGACTTCTCCAGGCCGCTCTCCGCGCTGAAAAGTCATGGGCACTTCACAGGGGGCTTCAGAGGTTTCAGAGGTTGAACTCTGGCAGACCTCACGCTCCTCCACTGGGCTCTGCGGACCATTGGAGTCACCATTGTCAGCCACAGCCCCTACCGAAGGCGGCGACTGCTGTTGTTCCATCTCTGGTGCGACCTCTGCAACCGGTGAGTCTGAATAATGGTGAAGTCACAGTGGGCAGGCACAATCGGCACACGTGCGCCTACCCTGCGCATCTGTAGCGACGTCCGTGGACTCAGAATCTGGGTTGTTCTCCACCGGGCCCGTCTCCTTCTCCTGGGTCTTGGAAGCATCCGTTTCAGCGCCCTCCGACGTCTGAGAAGCTCTCACGAATGCAGGAATGCCTTTCAATCCGTTGAATCGTCTCCTGTGTGGCTACCTTCCTTCCAACCAAGTCCGGCGGCGACTCTCTCACTGGCGTCTCTTCTTCCTCCTCCTCTCTGAAGTCGAAGACGGCCAGAGCCTCGTCTACGGGCGCCTCCTCCCCTGGACTCGTCTGCGGCGCGGACTCGTTGGAAGCGGAAGGGCTGACGACGTCCACGTAGGAGGACTCGGAGCTGCTGAGGCTGGCCCTCTGTAGAGAAAGAAGCCAGTAGAAGAGATGTTACCGTAATACTCTAATAAGCCCCCGGGGCTTGTTCTTCAACTCAACATCCTTTCAGGAGGGGTTATTATTGGAGAGTGGGCACTTATTCGAGGGGGAGGGTACATTATTTCAACCCCCCTCGTCCAGTCACCAAATGCAAAGGAAACAGTACCAATACCACCATACTAAACAAACATTCTGTGCACTGAATATCCTTATGAGCCAAAGGCATATTTGCCGCACATAGTTATTGTAGTAGAACTATAGCACAGTATAATGCATACAGTATACCTTAATATAGTGAACACACAGATAGCATGGTGCATAAGGTAGGGTGTACTATTGAAGGCGGGGGTTTATTGCTTCAGCCTGCTTCTAGGGGGGTACTATTAGAGAGGAGATCTTATTAGAGAATCTACGGTAGATCAATTGGCGTGCTAAAGAGTTAGCACCTCATTCGAGCGCCTGAGGTCCTGCAGCGCCCTCTGACGAGCCTGGGCGGTTCGCTCGGCCACCTTTGCGCGCTTTCGCGCTTTGCGCTTCTTCTCTTCCGATTCCGAGCGCTTCATGCTTTGTCTGGAAGTGCGCAAGGTTAACACTAAGCGGATGGGGAAAGAGGTGGGGGGGAGGGGGGGAGGGGGGGGAGGGGGAGGGAGGGAGGGAGGGAGGGAGGGAGGGAGGGAGGGAGGGAGGGATGGAGGGAGGGAGGGAGGGAGGGAAGGAGAGGCAGGGAGGGAGAGGCAGGGAGGGAGGAAGGCAGGGAGGGAGGCAGGGAGGGAGGGAACCTTATACACACAATTCACTATGGAAAACACCCAGTATAGATCAAACAGCATACCTCTGCCGTTCCTTGTCTACTTGTTGTTGCTGTGGCAACTGCTTGGGCGGAGGCGAGTGCTCCCTTCCATCCGTTGTGGCCCAAGAGAGATTACTGATGGAGCGCGCCTCGCCGCTTCTGTTAGAAATACAAAAATAGTGTATTTATACAAAAACTCACCATAAAAGCCTCTTCCAAACCTGCGCTGGCGTTTCTGTGCGAAGCCTGATTCTTGCTCTTGTATTGGCAAAGGACGCTCTGTAAGCACATAAAAATATTCCATTAAAAACGAACAAAATTCACAAATAATCCTCCTACTTTTGGGCGGTTTTGAGTAGGCAAACACCGAGGGCTCTCCACTCTCTCCCTGGCCCACCTTTCTGCCAAATTCATCTGAAATTCCAGCATAATTGCCATTCCCGTGCGTGTTTATCTCGCGCAAAACACGCAACACGCACCGATGCCGCGCTCCTCCATATACTTCTGCAGAGGCTCATTTTGAACGTCGTCGTTCTCGTCCAGGAAGGAACTTCTGGGCTCCCAGGTGTCCTTCTGGGGACCGAAGCCGCGCCAGCGCACCTGGAGTATTCAAAACTTCAAATCCCGCGCCGAAATCCGCGTGTATTGCATCCTTAAATAGTGATGCAAATCATGTATGTGGATGTATTGTACTAGCTTGGCGTACGAGAACCTGCCATGCGGTGCCACACTGTTGCATGTTATACAGGCGTGGTACTACTGCACTCACCACTGTGTGTCAGAGTAGTTCGACGGCTATACAGTAACCGTTTTATACAAGATTGGCAAGGCCATAATTATGGTAATCACCTTCACTTCTGGCAGGGCCATCACTTGTGTCAATTTTGTCCCCGTATGTTATTCTGTGCTTCGCGATGTACCATTATCTTTCAATTCAAAGCTAGATTTTCGCAAAATTCAAACAAAAATAACAAAAACTCCACATCTCTGCGCACCTTGAACCGGACGTGGTTGGCGAGTTCCCCGTCGACGGGGTCGATATCTCCATGGTAGGCGAGCTCGCCCACCGTCCTGTGCTCCAGGATCTTCTCAATGAAGAACTCTGTGCCGTCGTCCTCGTCGTCTTCCGCCGAATCGGCTTCAGAGGCCCGGCAGCTGCTGCCGCCGCCGCTCTTGAACACCTCTGAAGGAAGGCATGAGTGTAGTGAGTGACAGTTCTACAGAGGTTCTGCCGTTCTACACGACATAGTCTTGGCGAATTCCGCGGAAAAAATATGTGCGCCGGCGAAAGTTGTCACATACAAGCTTCATTCAGTGGTTTCTCTCACCCACCATGCAGCTTCTCCACCCGGATGTAGTTGGTGATCTTGCCGTCGCCCTCGACGTTGTCGTAGGGCTCCCAGGTGGACTCGTGAGCCTTCTCGTAGCCGCGCCACTTGATCTGCAGATGCAAAAGAGAGTACACCCATCATGTGAAACTGAAATTGGTCCCGAAGACGCGTCTGCAGTGGGCCAGTACTTAGGGCAATCCCTCTCTCCCTTACTTACGTCAAAACGTCTCACGTACCAGAAAGTGCACGTCCTCCTGCCTATAGTTGAAGTAGTCGTCGTGGAACGAGCCCCCTCTGCGCAGCTCGGGTCTCGCGGGGTCCCGGAGGTCTCCGACCCTGCAGTGGCCCAGCACGTGCTCGATAATGTGGCCCTTCAGCCTCGCCGGCCGCCGCCCCACTCCACCTCCTCCACGACCGCGACCACGAGGGGGCACTGAAACCAGAAACAGGACTGGGTGGGACCCACTGAGACCACTGAAACACCACTGAGACCACTGAAACACCACTGAGACCACTGAAACACCACTGAGACCACTGGCACACCACTGAGACCACTGAAACACCACTGAGACTACTGAAACACCACTGAGACCACTGAAACACCACTGAGACCACTGAAACACCACTGAGACCACTGACACATAACTGAGACCACTGACACAACTAAAACACAACTGCAACCACTGAGACACTACTGTAACCACTTAAACACCACTGAGACCACTAAAACACCACTGAGACCACTGAAACACCACTGATACCACTGAAACACCACTGAGACCACTGAAACACCACTGAGACCACTGAAACACCACTCAGACCACTGAAACACCACTGAGACCACTGGCACACCACTGAGACCACTGAAACACCACTGAGACCACTGAAACACCACTGAGACCACTGAAACACCACTGAGACCACTGACACATAACTGAGACCACTGACACAACTAAAACACAACTGCAACCACTGAGACACCACTGTAACCACTTCAACACCACTGAGACCAACCACTAAAACACCACTGAGACCACTGAAACACCACTGATACCACTGAAACACCACTGAGACCACTGAAACACCACTGATACCACTGAAACACCACTGAGACCACTGAAACACCACTGAGACCACTGAAACACCACTGAGACCACTGAAACACCACTGAGACCACTGAAACACCACTGAGACCACTGAAACACCACTGAGACCACTGAAACACCACTGAGACCACTGAAACACCACTGAGACCACTGAAACACCACTGAGACCACTGAAACACAACTGAAACAACACTGAGACCACTGAAACACCACTGAGACCACTGAAACACCACTGAGACCACTGAAACACCACTGAGACCACTGAAACACCACTGAGACCACTGAAACACCACTGAGCCCACTGAAGCACCGCTGAGACCACTGACACATAACTGAGACCACTGACACATAACAACAACACAACTGCATCCACTGAGACACCACTGTAACCACTTCAACACCACTGAGACCACTAAAACACCACTGAGACCACTCAAACACCACTGATACTACTGAAACACCACTGAGACTACTGAAACACCACTGAGACCACTGAAACACCACTGAGATCACTGAAACACCACTGAGCCCACTGAAACACCACTGAGACCACTGACACATAACTGAGACCACTGAAACACCACTAAAACACAACTGCGACCACTGAGACACCACTGTAACCACTTCAACAGCACTGAGACCACTGAAACACCACTGAGCCAACTGAAACACCACTGAAACACAACTGCGACTACTGAGACATCACTGTAACCACTTCGACACCACACCACTGAAACCACTGCAACACCACTGAAACCACTGCAAAACCACTCAGATTCCACTGAAACCAGCGCAACACCGGTGAAACTCCACTGAAACCACTGGGACGACGTCTGACGAGGGAAACACTGCATGTGCAACACAGTGCCATGTGACACGCGCCAATCCTCTGGCACGCTCTGCAGGCTCACTGGCCCAGGGGAACACGTATTGCAAGGACTACCCCTTGACATACGTCCAACAACCGGCATAAAACACTTCACGCCTCACAGCTTAGTCAAGTAGCTCAACAGTTCACCTGTACCTATGGGTCTGGTTCTTGGTCTGCCTCGTTTCCCCATCTTCGGTCACTTCTCGAAAGTAAACACACGCCCGAACTATAGCACCCTGTAGCACCCTTGGTTCCACAGTACTCAGCGCATTGCAACAAAATCGCCGCATAGACTTCCATGCGCTACGACGACGCATTTCAAAGTGAAGAAATTCAAAAGGGCCCCGAAACGTCGCGCGTAATCGATCTCTTTACTGTTTCATCAGCGAAATATCGTCAAATCAACACCAAAGCGAAGAAGACTGAGACAGCGGTATTATGGAGACCAAATCACTTGAATCAACACAGTCAAAAGGCTTCCAGCACTAAACGCCGACGATAATTAGCGACGTTGACTACAGATCTACAGAGAGAACCGTCGCTGATTATCGTCAGTGTTTGGAGTGCTGGAAGCCATTTGCACACAACCTATTACACAAGTCACGCTCTGCTCTGCTCACTCAAGAGAATTACAGTCGAAACAACAACAACAACCATAGCAATCACGCATCAAAAGGGAAGGCTGGTCACTGTCACTCCAGTGGCTGCAGAGGTCTTCCCAGAGGTGGTCCCAGGGCCCTTGTCCCTGGGAAGGGCGCAGGCCCAGCACTGGTAGAACAACAGGGGGTCTCCTGCTGTGGATGTGTTCGCCGGGCGCTCCAGGGAGATCTCGATGGAGTTGGCGCCTGGGAAAGGAAGAGTACCACATGCTATTGGAGGGTATGCCAGATGATAGATACGTAACTGAAGTAAGAGTTGGCTTCTCGGCGAACGGATAAGCCAAAGAAGCCGTCGAAACGGTTCACGTATACCACTCCAATGTCATCCAAAACCGCGCGGCGCACTACTGTGCTTCCGCATTCGAGGAGCGCTTGGATTACGGTACTTTTCACCACTCCACCAGTTTGTCAAGAATCAACCACAAACTTCCTTACAACTGCCTTACCCTCTCTGAATCCATGTGTGGCGAAGCACCAGCTGTTCTGCTCCACCTCCGAGAGGGAGAACTCCGTCTGATTGACGTCGTTGAGCCTAAGCAATTGCTTGGATCACTCACGCTCTTTCTCATACCTGTAACGCTGTGGGGGGGGGGGGGGGGGGGGGGAGAGTCTCCCCCCCCCCCCCCCCCCCACCCCCCACCCAGCCTGAAAGACCCGCCCCTCCCAAAAATTGCGAAAATTTTCGCCTGCGGCGCTTAAATATGGCCAAATTTTCGCCTGCGGCGCTATATTTAGGCTGTTTTCCATCAAAATTAAGCGATTTTTTTGGCACTTTTTACCCTATTTTTGCAAAATTTCCTTACTTTTTTGCCAAATTTTTAGGTCATTTTGACCCATCCCCCTCCTCGGTTATGGAAACCCCCCCCCCCCCTAAAATCCGGATTACCCCCACCCCCTCCCTGAGGGG